>SRZU01000041.1:0-287525 GCA_013183765.1 Fusarium xylarioides | reverse complement strand
CAGGAAAGGATCTAGCAGATCAGTCAGCAACGAGCCTGCCCGGACCGACCGATCCGACGGGATCCACGCTGCATTACTCTTGGAACAGGGATTCTAGAGGTACAAGCACTTTATGCAGCGAAAAATAAGTACCCTCGTTTGACCCACCCAACATGTTATGTTCGATACCGATCAGGGCCTAAAACCTCCAATTTCAGGTAACAGGAACGCAAGAAGAAAAGCAGCCAGAATATTCCAAGGAACAGAACCCCCGAAGTCTAAGTATTTTGGCCGAGGGCGGAGATACAAGGGAGCCGTTTGGAGTCTTTGGACTCTGGAGGAGATTGGACTTACGCGTGTTGTTCTTAGCGTCCGGATGTGCCCCTTCAGCTTACACTTGACTTATTGACGAGAGGCTGGGATCGGTTTCTGAATACCGATGCCGGACACCCTTTCAATTCAGGTCGACTTGAGATGACAATAACTAATGTGAGAACCCATGTAAAGAAGAAAAAAAACTCAATGGCGCGTTCCAGGTCCCAGAAGCGAGTGCCGGTGGCTTGGCAACCTTGGGGATGGTGTTGGAGTTGCCAAGCCAGTCGTTTTATGTCAATGGTCATCTTGTAAAACTCGTCGCTGGAGACGGCTCACGACGGTACTAACTTGACCTCGTGTTGTTGACCTTACTTTGGAGTGCCCTGTGTTGTTTACTACAGGAACTGCGCTGTGTTAGCTTGCATAAGGTATCCCCAACAAAGACAGCACTGCCCCATGCTAGAGAAAAGACTAGAAGCAACAGCCAGTATCAGCCAGCACCTACGACTGACCGCTCGATCAGACTACGGGTGTTATCGTAAAGTCCCATGTACCTTTTTTTCTAGCGACTCACGCCATTTATTACCGACAGTTTGGTTGGCTTGCAAGTGATTCCCTTGAGATGCAGAGCATTTTCATGGAGTTGACAAGACCAAATGATGAAAATTGTCTCAGAGATTCATGCTTTGACATGTGCTCAAATCTGACTCTCTCTCTCTCTCTCTCTCCTCTCCTCTCGCAAAAACCCAAAAGCCAATTGATCAAGTCACGAGCTCTACAAAGCCTGCAGCGCTGGCTTGCTTGGTTGGGTCTGCCACACTCAAATGGCCTTCAAGGCTTGGGCTTGTCCTCCCCGAGCCAATGGGATTTCTGCCTGCGCATTAAACGGCCGCTGCAACCCTCAGCTCTGAAGGTGCTGGCTAGGCCTGGCTCACAGTTGAAAACACCCGGAATTGATGACGTCCATCCTGGGTCATGTCTCCCAGCAATCCTTGAAGCATCCAGGAACCTTGGAACCCTTCTGACAACTCACAATGCAATGCGACATTCCATCACAACACCACACACATTGCGTCTGGATGATCGATTCACTCATTCACTCAATTGGGTCAAGTCATTCATTATTTTGTTTGTTCAACGTGAAAAGTTTTATTCATGTTTTTGCGGAAACCTCTTTCTCATAGACAATTCGCCCTTTTTGCGAGTTTTTTTGCTGAGTGACTCGTTTAATCTTTTGCTTTTCCCATCTCAGTCTCTCGTCTCTCTTTCTCTCTCTCTCATACATTGCTTTTCGCTTTCGCTCTCTCTCGGTTGTCATCATCCACTGCTTTTGACTTTTGTTTTCGCCTTTTGCGCTTGCTCGAGTAAAACCAATGACCGTATTTCGTGACCCATGCTCCGCCTTAACTCAGGTTCCCTCCACCTCAAACTTTCATAGTGAAATCATCTCCTCAGGTTGCCCCAGAAATCTTCCCCATATGAGCTACAAGTACACGTGCCCCGAGCCAGGAAATGACGAAACAAGAGCCTGCCGCGGCCTTGAAAAAACACGATTTCATGGTATCATAATGTTAAGAGTCCCCGCCATGAGTGATAAAAAAAGATAAAATACTTTGAGTTCCGTTTCGCTAAACGACTTGTAAAACAAATGCTGCCAAGTGCAGCTAAAAACAAAAACGCTCAATGCTGATGTGGTGATGCCTTGCGTGCGCCGTCCAATGCACAATCGTAGTGGGTATAGCTGTGTCGGTACGGTATAGTATGGTATGGGTATCATTTTACCACCCCTTGGAGTGGTATCCGTCGCTGGCCTCTTTGGAGAAGTATTGGTTCCAGCTGCTCGCGTTCACATCCTCGCTCTTTTTCATGCAAGGCTTCTCAGGGTACTGCTTCAGGTTGGCCACATCGTGTGATGTATGTCGTCGCTTGAGGACGGCATTGGCTGTCGAGGACTTCTGTTGTCGCTCCCAGAGGAGGTGACGTCGAAGAGACTCAGTCAACTCAGTCGCCAACATATTGCGACGAGTAGTGCGAGGTGACAGCGCAGCTTGAGGCTGGATGTGATTGGGGCCGGTCATGATGGGCTGAGCACTAGACCTAGGGACCTCATGTATAGGCTTGAGGCCAGGTCCACGCATGCCCTTCATCATCAGAGGAGCCTCATCAGAGTCATTAGGCGAGGCGCCCAGTGACGGGCCGTGGGCCATACGAGATCGTGGAATGGCTGAAGTCGACTGGGAAGCGTGGTTACCAAGGGTGCGTGCGCGATCGTTCTGGGCAAGCATGAGGGTAATGAGCGATCGTCGTGAGGTCAAGTTGGGCTTGGAATCCACTCGCTGGAAGAACTTGTCGTCCATGCTGGACTTGCCGCTCTCTTCCATCGAGTCCTCCCAATCCGAAGAGTCGTCATCGTCATCGATGGCGCTCTCGTCGATGTAGTCGTCGGTGTCTGAGTCGACAGCTGCCTCATCATCGATGGTTCGTGTCATGACATTGTTGCTGAACGAGGCCTGCTTCTTGCGTGCAGAGAGCAGCGAGCCAGGTCGTGATGAAGCCATGGCGCTCTTGAGTGAGCCGTCCTCTTCAGAGGAGCCACCAATCTGGAACACAGGCTTCTTGATGATGGGAATGATGGGCTTGCTGTTGCTGAGGCTCTGGTCCTGTTCACTAGACGAACAAGAGCCACCAAGCGCAAAGCGAGCGGGCTTCTTTGATTGCACAACCTTGGCAGCAGGCGACGACTTGGGCTCCGGAATTGCGTCTGATGACTGAGCAGCACCGGAGATGGTTCGAGGAGTGGGAATCTGGGAAGGTGAGAAGCCACGCACAACAGTGGTGCGGGGGAGGCTTTGCGGTGAAGGTTGTGGCGAACCCTCTGAAGCTGTGATGGACTTTGCAGGCGATTGGGACTCGGTTGTAGTTGAACCAGAACGCTCGAAAGCAGGAGGAGCTGGAAGAGACTCCTTGGGGACAGGAGCTACATGAGGGGCCGACAGAGGACCCTTGTCCTTAACTATAGAGACAATCATCTTCTCGAAATCGTCGGAGCTGATATGGCGTTCGCGCTTGCTTCGGGTGCTGGCGCAAGAATCTTGACGTCGTACACGAGGGCGGGCGATCTCAAGAGGTGTTGATAATGAACTCAAGTCGACAGCCTCTTCGTCTACAAGAGACTCAACACTGCCAGATAGTTGGGGAAGATCGGATATCCTTGACTCGGAAGGAATGTTCTGAGGGAGAGTTTGTGTAGAGGGTGCTGTCTTTTCTTCGTTGTCGACGACAAAGGTTTCTCTTTGCCACAGTCGCCAACTAAGGTTCTCTAGTCTTCGACCTTGTTCAACGGAGTCTGCGCACCGAGAGAAGACTGACTGGTCAGCATATAAGGAGGCGACCCAAACAAGAGACGACTTACCAGTCCACATGCTATAGAGATTGGCGGGATTGCCAGTATCAACCTTGTGGATGACGTTCGCATCCACTGTCAGAACGTGAGTGTCTAAACGATAGGGCATAATGTGTCTTTGACCTGTCGATTTATCGACTGGGAAGAGTTGCGAGGGTGAGTGCAATCGAAGCGGTCGACAAGTTCTGTATAGGTCGTCGGCGAAGTAGATCGAATTAGAGCTGACAATGCGCCAGAGCGTAGTAAAGAGGTGGAGATTCGAGGTGGAGAAGACTTAGTCGCGGGCGGTGAAGTCGAAGGAGTTGAAGGTCAATGTAAGCGAATTTGGCGTGTCAGTGCGATGTCAAAGTGGATGCTGCGTTTCATGGGGATCCTCGAGTAGACATATACTGTATGTGTAAAGGCGATTCCTGGTGCAAGGTCGTCCTCTCAAAATCCTCTGCAATGGATGTTGGGTGTTGGTGTTGCTTGGTGTAAGTGTATGTGTATGTGGAGGAGAACGAACGAAGTCCGGGGGGGATCAAACGTAGTTATTCTTGTTTGGTCTGTGGGAAGAAAGACGGATTGGGGGAAGGGAGTCGCGGTGTGCGCTATGTAAATGGAGTCTAAGGTACCTTAGCACAAGCACGAGTGCACGCCAGGCCCAGGGGTGTCGGACCGCAGGGGCGTGTGTTCTAGAGGGAGTGCGAGCCACTGCACTCTGGCCGGGGGTGGCTCAGGTACGTACAGAGTACAGTACTGGGAGGAGAAATGGGCGGGAGGGGGGGCATTGGAAATAGCGGGTACCACCCAAATAGCACAAGCCCAAGTCTCCCAGTACAAGACGGAGGTACCGCGGCGCAGGAGAATTTTTGCTGTCAATGGACGCTGAAGTGAGTTACGGTTCACTCAGGATGAGTCCAGTGATTGATTGATTCTTGTGGGGTGGCATCTCAACCTTACACTTTTACAGAGGCGTGACCAGACGGATTCAGTTGAGAATGGGGGTTAAAGTGGCGGCACAGCGCAGTACAGCACAGCATAGTACAGCAAACGCATGACAACGAAGACCAAAGAGCTATTTATTGCTTGTCCGTATCTTTGACTCTCTTCCCTCTCTGAACAAAACAAAGGGATCCTCTTCGAATCAAGAACCTGCCCAATGTCATGTCCACGCCAGGGCACAGGATGATAGAGGTGGAGGTGGGAAGGCCTGTAGGCTGTTCGACTTCGGCGACACAGCAGACAAGGACAGGGCTTCTGTCAGGGGGAGGAACACGGGTGGAGGTGGCAGAGAGGGGGAGGCAAATTCTTCCTGGTGACCAGTTTCCACGGGTCTTTACCTGAAGAGGCACTTATTGTGTTCAAGGAGCGGGTCACTATGATACCCAACGGAGTTTAGACTCATAGATACCAAGCCAGTCCTCTTTGGGTTATATCTGGATTACCTGATCAAGTAAGTGGCCCACCTGAGACAGTTACGGAGCGAGCACAGACGAACGCGGTCTCGGGAGTGCAAACGGTTCTATCTCTCGGTGTCCCCTAACGCTTCCTAATGGGGCCGTGGCCTCCTGTAACGGAAAGCAGATCTTGCTGTCCGTTTGGCGTTCTCGAACGTTGACAGCTTGTCATGTGTCCTGTCCATCTCCCTTGAGCGGCTCCGTTGTGAACTGAGACCGAATCGGGCATCCGAGTCCAGAACTGAGGACGACCCTGATGTTTGCCTTGCCAGGTCCAATTCCCCCCACTGTCATTCTGGGCCTTCTGTCTCCCGCGGATCAAGCACCCTGTAGCCCGCTCCTCATCAGGGACTGAGGCCCCATCACAAGTCACGTTGGTGATCCAAGCCTCGCTTTGTGTTGTTCTGGCCCGGATTAACCGCGGTCTTAACATTCACGAAGGCATTTGATCCTGAGCATAGCGAGACTCGGTAAGGACGAACGGCTCTCTTGGAAGCCATTAGCTCGATAGCTTCAAGGCACATGATAGACCCTGAGAGAAATTTCGCCGAGCATGGTGTTGAAGACCCTGACCGGTCATGTCAATGGTGTTTTTGGCATTGAGCTTCAATTCCAATACCAACCCGGCATCGTCAACAGACGCATGTGTTGAAGCGTCAATTGGTCCGCTTGCAATCCAAGCTTCTACTTCAACGGCGAATTGACGTGATTATGGGCGATCTGGGATTGGAAATGAGAATCCTGCTAGTGATTCTCGCCCTGGAGAAGCCCCAGAGGATCGTGGGGATTTCATTGACTTGACCCGTTCTCAATGGCATAACCAATATCCGGTGACCCCGTGATAACAACGAGCCCCCGGATTGTCATCCGCACGCTGCACCTCGCCTCCGCAAGCGGCCACGGGCCTTTGAGTGATCTCGCCTAGAAATTCATCTGTCGACACTGGGAAAGTAAGGCAAAGGCTATACGCGGTCAAAGTTCAGGCGAGTAACGACTGATGACTGATGACCGTGTCCTTGCGCCTGACCACGGAGCTCATTCCGACGGGACGAAGCCGAGTCGAGTCACTCTGGAGGTGAGGTTTTTGAGCCGTAATCTGCAACTATCCCTCTGCCCATAGTCAGTTGGGCAGGACTTGCCTCCCGTCGGCTCTGATGTTGATGCGCCCGACATCATGGGATAGGCGTGACCACGGACATATGCCGAGCAGATCAGACGAGAAACTTGCTACCGGCTCATAAATGAATTTCCCGAGGCTTCAGTGACGATACATGGGGTAGGTCACCTGCCTTGATGTTCCAGGATCCTCGGCACCACTCGTTGTCGAGAGGCTTAACAGTTACAGTCGGCAGTCAAGGCAGCTTCAAGGGAGGCAGACTTGAATTGAGCCTTGTCAACCTGGGTTGTGATGAGCTGAGGCCCTGCTGAGGCCTCTGTCGTCATGTTCAGGGACGCTTCTTTAGGGTCCTGGCGACTCAGCGCTTGGCGCTCTAGGTCAGCAGACGCGCTGCCGTCGCATCAGGCCAACCATCCATCCCAACCGCTGTGAAGTGACGCTTGCCAGCGCATAAAACAGCATCTGCAGCCATATGACTCTCATGAAGGGCTTTCTATTTTCACATTTTGGCCTCTCATTTCCTTGCTTGCACCGCCGGGCTGTAAACACAGGGCTTCAGTGGTGGACGCCTCGGTAACCCTCGCAGCGATCATCATAGCCCGTCTCGGTTTCCAAGATGACTGTCAAGTTTTCTCAATGACTGGTCAGATTTCAGAGCGCCGACAGGCTGGTGACCCGGAGTTCGCATCTTTGCCTGCCTCAGATATGTTATTGGAAGGCATATATTCCTACCAAAGCAATTATGCGTTCGGCCCCTTGTAGTCATAAAATTCCTCATGCTCTTGTCAAAGCTACCATTGGATTGTCTTATTCACATGATGGTCCAGGGTATTCAAGATGGCAAGATGATGTCCTGCCTGCCCTAGCTTTGGCTCTTCTATGCCGTCCTTTGGTAAACTAGTTGATGAGTGAGTTACTTGTATTTCATTTCTCAGGTATTCATCCCTTTTGATGGCGATAGGTTTTGGTTTCAATTTGAGGCGTCTTCCGAGGCCAGTGATTTTTGAGGATGACATGGGCATGTAGTGACTGATGGCGTGTTTGGAGTTGCATACGATGTGAGGTGAGCAGCCATGTAAGAGCCCCTGGCAATTGATAAATCAGGACATCTCAATCGCCTTTCGGTCCTTCGATCTTGCAGTTCAGCCTGCCTTACTGCCTTAAGAATCACCTGTCCTGCGTTGAAGATCTTGCTGCCGTCATTCAACGCACTTTAGCCCCACGAACCACTACATGCCAATTACCTAGTAGCTAGAGCTAAAGTGGCAGATCGCGGTAGAGCAGGATGGAGATCATGCCAAAAATCCGATCCGCCGGTAGTTGTCTGTGAAGTGACATCCATATGAACGGATATTAGAAAAATGCGTCGAATACTTAGCACAATCCATGTATTCAGCATCGATACGAAGTACAGGCATTCATGATTAAAATCATGCAAAATCGCCTCTTGTCCGGCCTGCTGGTAGACAAAAAAGAGTGAATGCGGCTTTATGACGTCTCATGGAAGCGCACCGTCCCACTGCCAATGCTGTTTCTGTACCATTGCGCCGTCCAATGCCACCGAAACGTGGACCTGACAGCATGAATACCTCAGGAATGCGGTATTATTCCAACAGTTTCGATTCCATTGTGCGTGCGATAAAAAAAAGAAGAGGGGCTTGAGGGGATTATCGCAGCTGGCAATTGGCAACCAGACAAACAAGCAAGCATAAAACACCGAGACTAGAGGGACAAGAGGCCCCAAAGTGAGGTGAGTGCTAATAATTCACCTTACGAATCGTAACATCATAACCCACCTGAGCCAGCTAAAAGCTCACCTTGGGTCAAGACTGGCACCTAAAAAAAACCAAAATCTGCCCCCCCGCGCGGGCCGATAAGCGATAAGAGCTCTTTCTTCACACATCATACCCTCCACTTTGTCAGTTGGTTGGTTCTTGGTCTCCCTGTGTGCTGCCCCTCGCTACTGTAGGTAGGTACTTATCCTGACCTCCAGCTGCGTCACCGACCGACTTCCACTGCCCGGACCATGTAATAATTTCCCCCCTTCTCTTGACAGGAAATCTGGTGAGACCATATTCTATCAATATCGTCCGTTGAAGCCGGCGCTTCTCTTCTCTTCTCCTTGTCTTCCTGTAAGTATCGTGCTCTCCCCAATTGTTGTGCCCTCGTTTCTCATCATATACACTTTTAGAACTACACTATCTGCCCCGCCGCGCTTTTTCCTTCTCCGGACGGCTACGCAATATCTCAAACTTACTTCAACTCGGTTCTGGCAACCTTGAATCGAATCATCACTCCTAAGTGCTCTTCCTATATTTTCGAATTCGCCAAAATGGCCCCCAAGAAGAAGATCGCCGTCATGACCTCGGGAGGTGACTCCCCAGGCATGAACGCTGCTGTCCGAGCTGTTGTGCGCATGTCCCTTTACATGGGTTGCGACGCCTACTGCGTCTACGAGGGATATGAGGGTTTGGTGCAGGGAGGCGACTTCATCCGACAGATGCAGTGGAACGATGTCAGAGGCTACCTCTCTGAGGGTGGTACGCTTATTGGTACTGCTCGATGCATGGCTTTCTACGAGCGTCCTGGTCGGTTAACGGCCGCCAAGAACATGGTTCTTTCTGGCATCGATGCTCTGGTCATCTGCGGTGGTGACGGCTCCTTGACTGGTGCTGACAAGTTCCGAGCTGAGTGGCCTTCTCTGCTGGAAGAGCTCGTTTCCAAGGGAGAGCTGTCTACAGAACAAATAGCACCTTATAAGCATCTCAACATTGTCGGTCTCGTCGGCTCCATCGATAATGATCTCACAGGAACCGATGCGACCATTGGTTGCTATTCAGCACTCGCCCGTATTTGCGAAATGGTCGATTACGTCGAAGCAACTGCCTCTTCGCACTCTCGTGCTTTCGTCGTCGAAGTCATGGGCCGGCATTGTGGTTGGCTGGCCCTCATGGCCGGTGTCGCAACTGGTGCAGACTTTGTCTTTATTCCTGAGAGACCCCGTGAGCATGATTGGCAGGAAGATATGAAGGTCGTTGTGCGAAGGGTGGGTTTAAGCTCAGAAGATAGCTCCCAATTACAGGCACTAACGACTTACAGCATCGAGACCTTGGAAAGCGCAAGACCATTGTCATTGTAGCTGAAGGTGCCCGCGACAAGGACGGCAACAAGATCGGCGCCGAAGAAATCAAGAACATCCTAGCCGACAAGAGCGAGGGCGGTCTTGCTCTCGATACACGTATTACCACCCTCGGTCACGTCCAACGAGGCGGTACTGCCGTCGCATACGACCGAATGTTGGCTACCCTGCAGGGTGTTGAAGCCGTCAAAGCCGTCCTTGAAGCTACACCAGAGACCGAGACACCTTTCATCGCTATTAACGAGAACAAGATTGTTCGCAAGCCTCTAATGCAAGCTGTTGCCGAGACCAAAGAGCTCGCCAAGGCTGTTGATGCCAAAGACTTCGAGAAGGCCATGTCTCTTCGTGACGCCGAGTTCGCCGACCAATGGGGCTCGTATATGTTGACTACAAACGTCATGGTTGACGATTCTAAGCTGCCTGAAAAGGACGTAAGTCTGACCCAAATCTGATTTACTGTTCCCTTGCTGATAATTGACTACTTAGCGTATGCGAATTGGCTTCATCAATGTTGGTGCCCCTGCTGGTGGCATGAACGCTGCAGTACGTGCTGCTGTTGCGTACTGTCTTTCCAAGGGCCACGAGCCTCTCGCTATTCACAACGGTTTCGCTGGATTCGCGCGACACCACGATGACAAGCCTCTCGGCGCTGTCCGCCCATTCGACTGGCTCGAGGTTGACGGTTGGGCAAGCAAGGGCGGTTCCGAGATTGGTACAAACCGAGAACTTCCTGGCGAGTCTGGTATGGAGTTGATCGCCAACCTGATCGAGGAGCACCACTTTGATGCTCTATTTCTTGTTGGTGGTTTCGAGGCCTTCCACTCCGTTTCACAAATGCGCAAGGCCAGGAAGGAATACCCTTCTCTGTGCATCCCCATGGTTATTCTCCCCGCCACCATCTCCAACAACGTTCCCGGAACCGAGTATTCTCTGGGCTCAGATACCTGCTTGAACGAGCTTGTCAACTACTGTGACAAGATCAAGCAATCAGCGTCCGCTACCCGTCGTCGTGTCTTCGTTATTGAGACTCAGGGTGGTCGCTCAGGCTACATCGCTACCCTGGCTGGCCTGGATGTTGGTGCCTCCGCTGTCTACATTCCCGAGGAAGGTATCTCTCTTGAGATGCTCAACTCCGATGTTAACCACCTCAAGGAGGTTTTCAAGAAGGACAAGGGCCAGTCCCGTGCTGGACGTCTGGTTCTCGTAAATGAGAAGTCCAGCAAGGTCTACAATGCTAAGCTCATTGCGGACATCATCCGTGAGGAGGCTCACGACCGGTTCGAGAGCCGAGAGAGCATCCCTGGTCACGTCCAGCAGGGTGGTGTTCCTTCTGCTATGGATCGTTGCCGAGCTGTTCGTCTGGCCATCAAGTGCATCCAACATCTTGAGGGCTTTGGACGTAACGCTCACAACCACGTTAAGAAGGACCCCAAGAGTGCCTCTGTCATTGGTATTCAAGGCTCCGAGGTCGTGTTCAACGCAATGGAGGAGCTAGAGGAGCACGGCACAGATTGGCCCAACCGAAGACCTGCGACTGCCCACTGGTTGGGCCTGTCAGAGGTAGTAGACATGTTAGCTGGTCGTCCTGATTACCCCAAGCCGGAGAAGAGCTTGACAGGCTTGATCGCAAAGGACACAAAACGTGGCCTGTAGAGGGGCGTCATTTTTTTTTTTTTTTTTGGCTATAAGGACATTTTCAGATTGACGTTACCTCACTTTTCTCTCACCTTTATTCTTAATGATAGCTCAGTATGAATGAAATCAGTTTTAGGCGTTCAAGCAATTATCTTTGGTAAGTTGGTCTTGAATGACAATCTTGTTTGTATATTCTTTTTATATCACCCTATCCGTAGTGCTTTTTCGAGTGATTGGCAGAAATAGCCCTGGTGAGGAATACTGAATAGGGATTGTCGACAAATATCGAGTTTTCATGTGCTTGTAGAAGTGTTATTGCTGGGCTCGATCTCAGCATCAATGGACTGATAAGGGCTTGTGTTTCAGTCAAATCTACAACCCCCCAAAGCACTTCCAGCATAGTTGAAGTCGACAAGAAGTAGTTGGCAAATTTGTATTTAAGGGGTCCGCAAAGTGCCCGTGCTTG
Source organism: Fusarium xylarioides (assembly GCA_013183765.1). Lineage (NCBI taxonomy): Eukaryota > Fungi > Ascomycota > Sordariomycetes > Hypocreales > Nectriaceae > Fusarium > Fusarium xylarioides. The sequence goes on along the minus strand of SRZU01000041.1, from coordinate 276,032 downwards.
AGTAAGATGCTGCCGATTGAAATACTAGACAATAAGTGGCTGTCAATGCTTCGGGATGAGCCATGAGATACAAGATCCTGGCTACATCTATCCTACTGTGTGAATGAGACCTTACGCTTTGTAGTTCCCCTCTATTGTCGGAAGGGATCATGAAGAGGAGTTGTGCGCTGTGGTTCCTCTAGCCAGAAATTGCCTACAATAGCCAGGAAATCTCAGCAGCATTGCCATTTCTTTTAACTCTATATAGTAATTATCTAAATATTTACTCAAGATAATATATACAGTTAATAGCTAATATTTATTGCCTATTAATATAACTAAAAGAGTACTTTATAGTAGCTTAATAAATATATTAATAAAATTTAAACTTAAGCAGTAGCCTACTTACTGCAATTCAAACCTGCATGTATGTAATAAACAAGAACCAAATTTACAAAAACAACACCTCAGATCTGTTAAGAACGTCTGAGAATCAAAAATACGAATCGGAAGGCGTTGGGATTGCTCCCGCCAGGGCTTGAACCTGAGACCTTCGCATTACCGGATACTCGGAATGAAGTATTAGTACGACGCTCTAACCAACTGAGCTACGGAAGCCGTCCAATTCGATGACTGCAAGTTTCGTAGCTGAGTATATGTTTGTGAGGTCCAGAGACGGATTCAGTGAGGAAGTTGCTGTTACCCAATGCTTGGCCTACAATTTGATGAATTATCCTGCTAGAAGGATTTGAAGCGAATAAGCCCTTCAAAAGACCCTGAAATAAACCATTTCCTCGATGTCAAGTTTCAAGAGAACAATCTAGACGAATTCAAGTCAACCCTACGTACCCAGTCATGAACCCTGCCTGGCACGCAAAACTTGGCTGGTCTGTGCAGCAGCATGTCACATGTGACGGACTGCCATAGAACCATGGAAGGACGGCAGATGCTCAGCATTGATGCCTCAGCGACTCCAAAAGGCTTCTACTAGGAACTGACAGCTGAGGATGACTGCTTATGGGGTTCGAGTTCGACGCCTCGTTGGGCTCTCCGTGCGACCTTGGAAGTTTGGTGCGATGTTTCTCAAGGATCCTCAGTAATTCTTTGAGACCCCAATCCCAGTCCATGACGGGACCACTCGTTTTGAGATTCAATGCCCAACTGAGCGGAACAACGACTTGGACCTCCATCGCCGATCACAAGGGCAATGATTTGCATGCAACTCTATGTGACAGAGATAGACTTGCAGCATTCGCAAAGCTCACTCAGCACAATTGTTATCTCTCTGGCCAGAATTAACATCTGTACCCTCTTTGTCGAACTCACCGAGTTGCATCTCGAGCCTACACGTTATTCGCTGATATGGACTCGTGGCGCCGCAGGGGGGCAGTCTGAGAGCCCTGTTCTGGCCCTCGGGGAGCAAGAAAACACTGAACCTTGATTCAGGGTGTCAAAATAAACTTAGCAAAGAGTTACCTAAACTTAGGCTAAGTTTACCTAAGTATTTTCCATCACTTAGGGTTAAGGTCCTGAGTTTTCTTTCCTCCCTAGTCTGGCTTCCATCTCGCAATGCACTGGGGCCAAGGACCAGAAGATGCCGGGGTGAGCTGCTGCACTATTGCGTCAGTAGATCTCCACACCACAGCCAGCTTTGGATGTCAAACAAACGAGCTTTTGTTCTCGTCAAAGAAAGGGCAGAGCAGACAAGAATCGATAGATACAAAATTAGGCCCAACGAATGCCCAGAATCGTACAAGGCAACGGCGATGAACTCTATAACGGGAGAACGGGATTATCGTTGATGGGGCCTTGGGCAGAGACAATTTCTGGGTAGAGTTTGTCAGGCTGGTAGGTCTCATGTCCTTTTCCTGGCTGCGCTTGACCCTCCATCTGAATGCTTCGCGTGGGAGGAGGGCCCGTCTCATTGGGCCGCCATGGTAGACTCATCGTGTTTGGGGTCGTAAGGCAGGCACACTGACTTGCTTCCGGTACTTGATGGATCATTGGACGGGGATAGGTACTGTCTGTCAGTCTGGGTACCTATTGTGGTCATTCGTTGATGTCCACATCAGACAAGATTCCTCTGAAGTTGTCGAGTTTACGATCAACGTTTGGATAGAGGTTCGATCAGACTTGCTACATATAATTCGACGAAAGTGTAGCAGGCGAAAAGATCATCGTTTATGTTAGTTCTCCCGTTGCGGACCGCTGCCACCATCATCAATCTTGTACCTAACCTTGGAGCAGAAGTCCCCGCTTTGCCCACTACAAACAGCTTACCAAGTCTTCCCATCTTGACATTGGATTGCTCAAGCAGCCCAGCACCAGCACTGCCCATGCCCAGCCCCTCCATTAACTAGAGTAAGGTCAAGGTCACGGCTGACACCCTATTGTTGGCGGGGGGTTCCCTCTCATTCTTGCTGTCGGATGACGACGTTCTGCTTTGCTTCCATGCTCCGTCCTTGCTCGTCTGGGGCCTGATTCTTGCGGCGCTTTGCGGCTTGCACGCCATTAAACCCACCTGACACTCATAAACTCTTTTTTCCCTTTCTCTTCCATTTCTCTTGGCTACTGCTTTCCTTCTCCTCTCTTATCACCTCAAAAACATCGCGTTCTTTTGGGTTTGTAGTTTGCAGCTTTGCTTCTCGCCAGGCTCGTAACAAGACCTCACCCAGTCTGAGGCTCGTCGCTAGAACCCCACCTTGTTTAAAAGTGTGACGACATACCCTTTTGCAACTCTTGTCGCAACCCAACAGCCTCTTGAATTGAGTTGGCGCCCTCAAAAGTGCACCAAAATCAGCATCGGTATATACACATTCACAGAAAACAGCACTTTATTACACCAAAATGTCCCGTGTAAGGGCTACTGAGTTCGAGGAGAGGGATTACTACCCTGCTCCTCGACGTTCAGCTCCGGAGGGGCTTGATGAAGTCGACTATCGTCGTCGCACCGTTACCATCAGCCCTCCCCCGCGAGAGGAATCTCGCACACCCGCCTTTTTGCGAGAAGATACTCGCCGAACAGAAGCTGGTCCCATGGTCTTACGCCAGCGTCAAGTGGAGACCATCGACCGACACCGACCCAGAAGTCCCAGCCCAGTTCGCGTTCGAGAGGAACGCATCATTCGAAGACCCCGCAGCATTTCGCCCAGCAGCCATCACTCGCACGACCATGAGCATGAGCGTTCTCGCACCAGAGTTTACGAGCGAGAGCGAGTTAGAGAACCCTCTCAGCCGCCTCCCAGGCGAGCTCCTTCGCCCGCCCGTGTTGTCAGATACGTTGAGCGACCAAAGTCGCCTTCTCCTCCGCCCGCCCCTCCAGTTGAGGAGCGAGAGCGCATTCGCACTCGTATCATTGAGCGCGAGAGGGCTCCTTCGCCTCCTCCGGTTCCCAAGCCTTCTCCCCCGCCTCCTCCGCCTCAGACTATCCGCGGACCAACAATCGAGCGAGAGGTTATCACCCACTACCGGGATATTGACCATGGTAAGCAAACTGAAGTTCTAGCCAAACGATGTAAAACGCTAACGGTTGCAGGCATGATCAAAGCTAGACCTCCTACTCCTCCCCAGCCAAAGCCTCAGCCTCGTGCTCCTTCCCGAGTCCGAGAGCGTGAGACAGATATCGACATCTCTTTGTCAAAGAACAGAACTGAAGTAGATGTCACTCGCACATCGCGCACTCGTTCTCAAAGCCAAGAACGACGATCCGACTACCGTGATGACGAACTCGTAGTTCGACGCGAGTCCGAAACAACCCGGCGTCGAGCCCACTCAGCTGCTCCTCTGCCGACACCCAGTGCTGTGGACGAAGAAGGCGACTATCTCACCAGCAAGATCGACTCTCGCGGCCGAATGGGCGAAGCCTGGGGCGGTGCTACCAAGGACTGGACCCTCGTTGATGTTCCTCCAGGCACTGAACGTATTCGCATGGATGGAGTCGGCGGTGGAAGTACCGAGACAAACTGGACGAGGTATAGTGGCTCTAGGAAGAGCAAATTCATTCCTGAGAGGGATGGTGCTCCTTCACCTGCTCCTGCGCCTATGCCAAAGCCCATTCTGAAGGACCCGGCACCCCCAGACACTCGTGACCGTGTCAATGTTTCCATTTACGATCGCGAGAGGGAAATTGATATTGAAAGAACACGAGAAACACGTTCTCGACCCGCACCTCCACCACCAAAGGATATGTGGACTGAGATCACCAAGGACCTCGTTATCCGTGAGGCTATTGAGAGCTCTGGGTATGAATACGAGGAGACCAAAGAGTTCTACTACATCATGGACTATCTTAAATACGTAAGTTATCACCCAAAAACGACAATGACCAGATGCTAACAATTTGCAGGATGACGTTCTTCGCCTAGTTGACATCTCTGATGAGATCCGACGATCTCGAAAGCAGCGCGCGAGAGAACTGGAGTACGAAAGAGAATACCAATTCGACTATGAGCGCGATAGTCACCGACACAGCCATCCTCGCTGGGACGAGGTAACGGAACGTGAGACGTTTTATGACACTCGCCCACCCCGAGGCTACCTGCGTTAAGTCTGCTTTTTTTTACTGGCGTTCTCATTCAAGGTCACCTTTTGAAGGGCAGCAGAGGCTTTCTTTTTGGGTAATGGATACCTTTTTTCCCAAAGCAACTACAGACATGTACTGGGGTCGTGGATGATGTTTCATATTGGGCAACTATTGGTTGTACGAATTTACGAAATCAGTCATATACAGCGGATGAAACCATATGAGTTAGTATGGGATTGAATGGATGTATGTAGATGCTTGGTTGATACGCATAATTACGACTTATGACAAGAAATAAATAACTACAAGTTTTTCAATAAGCATATTCATATTTTGCCGTGAAGATGCTCCTTTGGAGGCAGAAGAGAAGAAGAAGTCTCGTGATTGAGGGGCTACTGGTTTGGACGGGTGACCTCATAGTCTTCGGACATCCCGGTACCCCTCCAACGAGGGGCATTCTACAAGACCCACGTCTAACCATCATGGATCGCAGACTTGACAAAGTAAATAGGTACGAATGATAAGTTCCAACTCCTTATACTCGTGAGAGTTGATCCCGACTTAGTAGTGCCCAGAGGTACTTCATCGAGAGCCAAGTTATACTGTATCTAGTGTTTTCTGGCATACATAGATGCCGGATGGTGAACGAGTCATCGGTGTTCCAATACTACCTCACCAGAATTTGACCCCTGGACTGCGAGATGTCATTGCCCTGTTATCCCGGCCAAATAAAATATCTGATGCGACCTTGAGTTCCTTGATTCGACCCTGTAAGACTTGTATTATTGTGGCGCCCTGCGAATAGGCTTTCAAACGGCTGCGAGACTGTGAAGTCTGGCGCTTCTCGCAAATGAGGATAGAGATCCCTTGTTTGGTAAGTGGCTAAGGTTCAGGGATGAGAACGCTGAATAGAGACTTACATATTATCATTCTTGTGTTGGTTTTCTGCATTGCCTTCCAAAGTTTAAGCATAAATAAGTATCATTGTACAATGCTTACGACTCAAAGTGAGAGCATGTGGTCTAACACTGAACTGAACAAACTTGTATGGCAACAAATAAAAGATTACGGTATTTTACTTGAGCTAGAGCCGGGCTATTAGGCAATCATATCTATTACTTATTGTTAAACAAAGGATGTTTATCTAAAACAGACTTGCAAGTCTTATAGTAATGCAGTTTGAATGCAAAATCATGCTCCACTGGCAATGTGACATTTCTCCAGAGCACAAAGCAGAGGCTGAAAGCCTGACTAATCTCTTCAACAGCAGGCAGAGGAGAGACCAAAAAATACCAAGCAAGGCAGCTTAAGACCTCATCAGTTCACTCAGTTTCGAGCTGTCTATCAGTTGTGCAGTAATGAGCCCGTTGCCCAACGAGTCCACTTCAACCCGCGATCTAGGTAGTTGTTTGATTCGCAAGTAGCTGCCCGTGGACCTTGTGTTCCCCGATGCTGTGAAGGGCACAGACGTTTCCAGACAGGGAGACTGTTAGACCAAGCCAAAACTCGGGGAACCCCTTGCTATAGCAAGGTCTTCTATGGTATATGACTGACTAACAGAGACTGTGAGGTTTATTACCAAGTTATAAGCATTGAAACCAGTGTACCTTACCGTGAGAACAAGCCAACAGGCAGAGTACGAAACACAAAGTAACGGGCAAGAAGACAGACTGAGCTATCGAATAACGGTTTGGTTAGGAGAAGCAAATATTGTCAGTGCTCTCATGATATAATGGCCATGTACTAAAGTAGCGGGAGCAGGGCCCAAGCAACGAAATTTCCCCAGACTGGACCCCTGGAAACACATGGAAGATCTAAATCCCAAGACGAAGCGAACATCGAACATGAGCCCTGAATCTGACAAGTCAGCTTCATTTTGATAGCGGCCCAAGCTGCATCCGCCGTGGAACTGGGTAATAAATGAGTTACCTAGCGCGGCAAGGCTGGCGGCGTTGGTTGCCGTGGAAGAGTGGAACTATTTACTTGGAAAACAAATCAACACAAACAGAAGAAAAGAAAAACTAAGAAAGGAAAGGGGCTTTGATCAGATTATGTGGGAGCCAAGTGAAGTGATAATTTCAAATATGAAATGAATATCTTTTAGGAGGAACTATTCGAAGGGATGGGTTTGTGCTATGCCTAAGGTAACTTTAAACTCCCACCAAAAGGCAAGGTAAGGTAGCCAGGGCCTTGTTGTTCCTGGAATGGCATTTGTTTTCGCTGCCTGGGCTCAAGTACCGTAAGGTTCAAACTTCACATGGAAGCCCTGGAGGCAGACACCTTGCTTGCTCTTAATTGGTACTGTGCCAAAGCCTGGTGTTAATTTCTTCACCGCGGGGCACTGTATAAAGGGCGTACAGTGCGGCTATTGACCCATCTAGAGATTAAGCGAAGTTTTCCCTGCCTCCCAAGTGTAAGCACCTAATAAAAGCAGGTTTGAATTATGCGTTCATAGTGGAGGTTCTATACATTAGAACTAACAACAGCCCAGGTGAGCCTGAATCAAGACAAGCGACAGCGTGCATAAGCAGCTAAGGTCACGAGACCGCAAAAGCAGCCCAGAGTCTCATGTATCGTCTCATAATAAACAAAACAAAACGAAGCCTGCTGCAGATACATTCGCAAAGGATGGCGTTTGCCGCAAGGTCCCGCAGGAAAAGAAGGGCATGGCCGTCGGTGTGGAGGGGTCCTACATGCATGCATAGTAGGGAAAGGTATTAGATGGTACAGTAGTCACAGTGAGGCTCAGGGCTGTGACGCATCAGCATGTAGACTATAGTTAGGTGATGAATCACAGCATCCTCAATACTGTTCAAAGATGTGATTCTCCCTCTCATCGATAGCTGCAGCATGTTAGTTAAACACATGCCTGCATCTCTTGTCATTGCATTCCCCCGTACATCAAATCAGGCACCAAACGTTGCTGCTCGTTGGTGAAAAATAACCGCCTCTCACAGATCACCTCTGCACAGTGCTATACAGTGTGAAAATAAGTGGCGGTAGCGACTTCGAAGGCAGGAGCGGGCTGCCGATTGTCATCATCAAACCTTTGATCCATGAGGTTAACTTTTTCCTCCCTGTAGCATCAAGCCGCAGAATATCAACACTTCTTTTGTCTAAAGTCAGGACTTTCTCTTCCTTCACCACCGCTTTGCTAGCAATCAAGCATCTCAAAGCCCATCAAACAAGGCCCCGTTCCATCGGTTTTTGGCCCGCCAAGCTCGTTCGACCCTCATACCCGTTCTTTTCCTCTCCTGGCCTGAGCCCCCCGTCGTGGAAAAAACCCCCGCCTCTCCGCCTCATCCAGAACAGTTCTCTCTTCCATCTGCCAAACTTATCGACACGTGCGCCTAACCAAAGGCTCTATTTTTTTCCTTCTTCTTCTTCATTCTCACACATTTACGCCTTTCTGCGCCTCACTCATTATTGATACCTCCCGAAACCGCATGACGAGCCGTTCTTAAATCGCAAAAATGTCGAGCTCAGAGATAAACCAAGTGCTCGCAAATTCGCTGTCGCCTGGTCAGTATCCCACGCCCTCCCCGCCGATTAAAACTCAAGCAGTTATCTGCGAGTGAAGTGAACCAATGCTAACTTTTGTCAGATGCGAACCTGCGAAATGCTGCCGAGCAGCAACTTACCCAAGCCGCTGAGAGCAACTTTGTATGGCCCCTGATCCTCCCTCCGCCCGAATGACGACTGACGATTCACTAGCCACTATACCTCGCAACCCTCGTACAAGAGTTAGCAAACGACTCTGCCGATGGCTCCATCAGAGCTGCTGCCGGTATCGCCCTCAAGAACGCCTTCACAACCCGAGACTTTGCTCGTCATCAGGAATTGCAAGCGAAATGGCTTCAGCAAACAGACGACGAGACCAAGAATAGGGTCAAGGAGCTCACCCTCCAGACCCTTAACTCTTCGAACACTCAGGCTGGCACTGCCGCCGCCCAGGTCATTTCTTCTATTGCCGCCATCGAGCTGCCCCGTGGCCAGTGGAACGATCTGCTACCTTTCCTTGTCAAGAATGTGAGCGAGGGTGCCGACCACCAGAAGCAGTCTTCTTTGACCACCATTGGCTACATCTGCGAGAGTCAAGATGCTGAACTGCGCGGGGCTTTGGTAACACACTCAAATGCTATTCTGACTGCTGTTGTGCAAGGAGCCCGAAAGGAGGAAACAAACATCGAGGTTCGCCTCGCTGCCATCACCGCCCTTGGTGACTCGCTCGAATTTGTCGGCAACAACTTTAAGCACGAGGGAGAGCGAAACTACATTATGCAGGTTGTCTGCGAGGCCACACAAGCCGATGACTCAAGGATACAACAGGGCGCCTTTGGCTGCCTTAACCGAATCATGGCCCTTTACTACGAGAACATGCGATTCTATATGGAGAAGGCCTTGTTTGGTCTTACCATTCTTGGCATGAAGTCCGATGATGAGGATGTCGCGAAGCTGGCTGTTGAGTTCTGGAGTACCGTTTGCGAAGAGGAGATCTCCATCGAGGATGACAACGCCCAAGTAGAGAGCTCTGACCAGATGCGCCCTTTCTACAACTTTGCCCGCGTTGCTGCCAACGAAGTCGTACCGGTTCTCCTGCTTCTCCTCACCAAGCAGGACGAGGACGCCACCGACGACGAGTACAACCTGTCCCGCGCTGCTTACCAGTGTCTGCAGCTGTACGCACAAGCCGTTGGTGCTACGATCATCACACCCGTCCTTCAGTTTGTTGAGGGTAACCTACGTCACGAGGACTGGCATAACCGAGATGCTGCTGTATCTGCTTTTGGCGCTATCATGGAGGGTCCTGACGAGAAGGTCCTGGACCCTATCGTCAAGCAGGCCCTGCCTATCCTCATTACGATGATGGATGATCAATCCCTGCATGTCAAGGATTCAACCGCATATGCCCTGGGCAGAATCACCGAGGCATGCTCCGAGGCCATTGATCCTCAGACACAACTGCCCACCTTGATCGAGTCGCTCTTCAAGGGTCTTCTCAGCAGCGCCAAGATGGCACCCTCATGCTGTTGGGCCCTTATGAACTTGGCTGAGCGTTTTGCCGGTGATCTCGGCGCTTCTTCTAACGCTATCACCCCCCACTTTAACAATGCCGTTAGTTCTCTGTTGGACGTTACTGCTCGCACAGAAACTGAGACCTCGGTGCGAACCGCTGCTTACGAGGTTCTCAACGTTTTTGTGCAGAACGCTGCTTCCGAAAGCTTGCAGCCAGTTGCCTCTCTCTCTGATGTGATCATCAAGAGACTCGAAGAGACTGTTCCTCTCCAGAACCAGGTCGTCAGCGTCGAGGACAAAATCACTCTTGAGGAGATGCAGAACAGTTTGTGCACTGTCCTCCAGGCTATCATCTCTCGCCTTGACAAGGAGATCATTCCTCAGGGTGATCGTATCATGCAAATCCTGCTTCAGATCCTCAACAGCGTCGGTGGAAAGTCTAGCGTTCCTGATGCCGTTTTCGCTACCATCAGCGCTCTTTCCACTGCTATGGAGGAGGATTTCGTCAAGTACATGGATGCCTTTGCCCCATTCCTGTACAACGCCCTCGGAAACCAGGACGAGCCCAGTCTCTGCTCCATGGTTATTGGTCTGGTCAGCGACATTACTCGATCTCTGGGCGAGCGCAGCCAGCCTTACTGCGATAACTTCATGAACTACCTCCTCAACAACCTAAGGGTATGTATCCCCCTCTTTGTGTGTCTTGACATATCTAACCTACCGCAGAGTACCACTCTGGCCAACCAATTCAAGCCTGCTATCCTGCAATGCTTTGGCGACATTGCTGGTGCCATCGGTGGCCACTTTGAGACATATTTGTCCGTAGTTGCCCAGGTTCTCGAGCAAGCTACAACTGTTACCGCTTCTCCCGAAGGCCCCTACGAGATGTACGACTATGTCGTCTCCCTTCGTGAGGGTATTATGGATGCCTGGGGCGGAATTATTGGCGCCATGAAGGTCAGCGAGAAGAGTATGTCGTCCTGTCCGTCTGGTATGCAATCGTTACTAACACGTCATAGCACAAGCTCTCCAGCAATACGTCCCTCTCATCTTCAACGCCCTCAGCATTATCGCTAGTGATATGAACCGAAGCGAATCCTTGATGCGGGCTTCCATGGGCGTTATTGGGTAAGCTATTCTGGCCCAACAATTTGCACGAGGTATGCTAACTCGAACAGTGACCTTGCTGATGCCTACCCTGACGGCCAACTGGTTGACGCTTTCCGCCAAGACTGGCTCACTGTTATGATCAAGGAGACCAAGACCAACCGGGAATTCCAGCCCCGAACCATCGAGACCGCCCGCTGGGCCCGCGAGCAGGTTAAACGCCAACTGGGTGGCTCTCGGGCCGTCATGGCCAACTGATCTGGCACTCAGACTTTTATCTCAAATCCAAGGCGAGCGATCGCCGCCACAAATAAATGCTCCCCTCCCCCTCCCCAGTCATAGCACGATCCCCACGACCCTTGCATGTATATAGACCCCATACGACACTACAGTAATTCAAATACCCCCTTATGACGCTTCACCTGGCATATTCATCGCTACATGATGTATTCATTCCCCTATCACATCACTACACTACACTACACTACACTACACAGTCCATTTTGTTTTATTTATTCAGATGCAATGATGGAATAGAGAAGTCATGTATGCCCTGCGAGGATGCAAAGCGGCGGCGGCCCAAAATTCATGTAGAGGATAGGGAGTCAAGGCGGCCGGTTTATTACTCTTTTTTTTGTTCTGCTTTTGCAGCCCTGGTTGTCACGGCCCATGGAGTCTGTCTTGGATTCCCTTTCAAGTGTTAGGGAAGGCTTAGGACGGCGTACTCGGACAAACCACCTTTGTGGAACATGGTGGGATTCTTGAGGAGTGGTTTGAAAATTCGGAGTGTGTAGGGGACCCTTAGAGTTGAGCGAAGACACGTTGAAATGAAACCTTCGGACTAGAGTATCAAGTGAGCTCGTCTGTAGCTGTCGATAGTCAAACAATCGTTGGCTCTCACACAATCCATGAACCCACGGACACTTGCACGACTATGTGAAATGCCATCTTGTGCTGATGAATCCTAGCTAGGCGTAGCAATTACCACAAATGAAACGCAGGCTTCACATCTGAACCTGTTTCTCAGGTGACTCTAAATCATGGTGGAATTCACACTTCATATATCGGATCCCTCGATAGGTCTTGGTTATGAGATAAAGTGACAGGCTATTGACCATTTTTGCCTACAAAGATGAGATGAGTCCCATTTAAATGTGAGAAATAATCCCCATGATTTTCAATTTTATCTAAATTTAAAGTGTAAGGAACATGACCAGATATGGAATTAAGATACCCTGTAAAAAGTGTGTCATTTTGCTGCCTCGTCTGTCCAACGTGATGGAATGGGAGACGATCACTGTATTGCAACATTTCTTTCTTGCAAGCTTTGGATCCCAAACAGCGCCAAGAGAAATCACTTGGAGCCTCCGAACAAGTTATCTGTTGGTATCCATTCCTGAGATCCGTACGAAAAATAGTTCAACTCGTCCAAGAAGCCGTCCAGAGGAGGGTTTAGTGGCCCACTGGTGATATCCATATTTGTTGGGATGCTGGTTGCTAACAGAGCGTTGCCCTGTGATGCCATCGGATAAGCTTGGACAGCATTGGGGTCAAAGCCCCCCAGGACCATGTCAAAGTTGGCAATATTATCAGGACTCATGTAAAGCTGAGGCTGAAGCTGAGGTGGAACAAAAGCCTGCCGCTGTGGTATTGCCGATAGCGGTGGCTGATGAGGATGAGAATGAATCTGTAGCTGTTGTTGGATTTGAGGCTGAGAAAAATGAGAGGGCATGATATGAGTCGTAGATATGGGCACAGAGATATCGTTTGGAGATGGAGATTGCAGAGCAGTGGAACTTCAAGCAAGGGAATTGCTCTGTTGAGTGTACAGAGACGAAGTAGGAGACGCGCTAGATGATATCGGCGTGGTCGTAGGAAGGTGAGTTAATGGATTGTGGGCTGGGTCTCTGCCATCCGCCATTCCATTTTCGCTATTAAATGAGCTGCCAGGATCGTGAGCAAAGCGGCGCAAGGCATCGACCCAACGAGAAGCAAGAGGCCAGACCTCTTTGCATTCCATCAGAATATCCAGACTGCGTAGAAACATCTTTTTCCCGTCATACGTGCTTTTCAGTACTAGATAAAACGAAGAGAATCAATACCTAGGGTATATCGTTTTCGATCAGGATAACTTACAGTTCGGATAGCGCCAAAGATATATGGAAAAAAGGCCGCAGGTGTAGACACAAAAGGCGGCCATTTGTGCACCGACACTTTCATCTGAAGAGCGTCCTGTAAACTGGGCCACGATTTGTTCGTAAAGTCTGTGAACATTCTCGAAAAGATCGCTTGCTATCTCGTCAAAGACCGACGGCCTCTGGTGATGTTCGCCTGATGAAGTCAGGATACTACAGCATATTAGACCAGGCATTATGTGTTGCTTATCTAAACTTACTACTCCAAGTATGGGCGACGGAGAACGATATTGCAAAGTCGCGGAATCATTGTGACCCCGAGATATGCCTGGGTTGTTAGTGGCTTGGCTTGCTACAAAAGGAGTCGCATACCAGATCCTGTTCTTTGGCCTTGTACTCAGAAAGTCTAGCCATACTCCATCGATGGTTGGGAGGCAAGCTTCTTTCCCACTGATCAAGCTTTGTCGAGACTTTGAAAAACTTGCTCTCTGGGTCACATGGATAAGAGTATGGAGTATAGTTGACTGCATCCCGAGTGACAACGCCCCAGAATCCGTGTGCTTGAATAAGAGTACCGAAAAGAGACCGGTTTGGATCATTGACCAGGCTTGGGTCTTTGATAGCACGCGGAGTACCTTCAAGAGCAGCTCGCGAAGGAGGCTCTCGCCCATTGGCGAAGTCTTCCTCATCACAAGGTAGCAGGGCGTCGATATCCGAAGCAGCGAGAGAGATGGGCGAGGAAGAGCATGAGTGTAGCTGATCCTGACTATGTAACATCCACTGAGTACATTCTATTCAGCTGCGTCACTGGCGTTTTTTATTTGGCATGACTTACCAGGGTCCTCCGTGCGGATTCGCGAAGAATGATGGCATCAGGCGTAGGGTTTGAAGTCTCATAGGCATAAGTCTGTTCCAAATGCAGCTTGATCGCAGACGCAATTCGAAGAGCGAGGCCCATGCTCGTCTATCAAGTCAGTAATGAGGCGGTTTTTCAGGTCTTCCACACGTACATGGCTCTCATCTTTGAGTCCATTCCCTTGTTGTGCGATGCTAAGAAGATAAAAGGCCTGGCAGTTCTCTAGTGTATTTTTGGTCGGAAATATCTCGCCGAGTGCAATTTCTGTCGCCCGCTTCATGAAAAACTCGGATGCCTTGATGCCGCATCCATACCGCCTTGATAGAGGACGACTGAGGCGAGCTGAAATGCTAAGAATACTGACAACGAGAAAGACGCTGACCGACGTGCGATCTCTGAGCAGACGCTGGGGAAATTGTTCTTTAGGAATGAAACCGAGTTGAAAGTAATGCCGCGTGAACTGGTTTATACCATCAACGATTTCTGGTACTGGAGGCAGGTTTTCCCACCCGTTACTCAGTGTGCCTGGAGCAAGACTCTCACGTTGTAACCCTCTTGGATCCTGTCGAGTTGTCTTGGCAGTCTTTTTGCGAGCAACGCGCGGACGCCGTTGAGATCGATCATGATCTGGTTGGCCTCGTGGCCTGAAGACGCTATTGTACAGGAATTCAGACAAAGTTTCAGAGATAGGATATGGGAAGCCTACCATTCAGCCTCTGCGTCCAAGCAGGCCTTACAGAAAGACTGGCCACGATCCCGGACACATTTACTTCTCATTATTCGACATCTGTGGCGTAGGATCAGCAAACGAGTGCGCAAAAGACACGAGACAGGCTTATCTACCGGCTACAAGCAATTGAAGCTCGTCGTTTGACGACCGGGACGGAGGACTCCATGTTTCCACTCCGGCGGGTGGTGAGATGCGAACAAACGATAGCAGTCAATAGAGCTCCAGTAGAAAAGGTGTGCGCCGGAACCAGGTGCTGGTGCTGGTGTAGATGCTGGTGCCGCAACAAGCAAGGGTACAAAAAGACGATCGAATGACAAAATGCACTGTACTCTAAACGCCAATGGGTGATGCTGATGCTGATGCCGACGTCGTTGCGTACCAATCGTGGCCCGTATCCTGGTGAAACTGAACCCTTGTGCCTTGTATACTATATTAGATTGGATTAGTGTTGACAAGCTTGCTAGAACCGAGACCGATTACCCTAGTAGACAGAGGGAGCGGGAGCGGGAGATTGGCTGCAGGACTGTAGACAGCCCAGGCCAGGCCAGATACGTGACGCCGTCCAGCCAACAAAAAGCAATACGTAGGAGCAAGTCAGCACGAAGCGGTGCGCTTCACTTCCACCATTCAAAGCAGTACTGATAGGTCGCTTAGGCAGGAATACACTACATCCGTGGAAGTACAAGCGCAAGCGCTTATGAGCAGAAGAGGAGAACGAAATAAGGTACGGAGTACGGAGTACGCCTGTGGAGATCGAGGGAAAGGATAGGCAGATCAGGCGAGGCGATTGGTCCATAAGACGAGGGTGTTAAGGGTATTAAACTGCCCGATCAGATTGACTGCGCGCAGCTGATCGGCAAGGAAGCGTTGATCTGCAGTTTAGTAGTTGGCACCGGCTCCGTGGCTTTATAAGTAGTTTGTAGTTCAGTCAGTTCCTCCCTGAGGGCTGCTCAGTACAAGCTGGGTCGAGGAGACCAAAAACAAGGGGGAGGCTTAGAACGACCTCGACGAGCGGACATCACAACAAAAATGGCCAAGACGGATTGCGTGTGAGCGTCTGGAACTCTGCGTGATGTTTCTATGTTAGCTTACTTGGCCACGCAAACCCGATGATCAAATATCCAGAGAAAGACCAGCAGCGCAAAACTCGAAATATTATGGATGACAATAGATAAATGAAGACGATAACGAGGCAAGGCCCTGGGGGGATGATACGGGTGCCTGACTGGTAGGGGCCTCATCTTCTACATAAGAACTACCTGCTTGTTGAGAACGAGTGAAGAGGAGACATTCTTGCTTGTTTGCTTGCTTGCTTCTGCAACCGCGCCTAATAGACCTCGAAGCAGTTACGAGACACGTGGATCGACCGTGATTGGTCGAGGAACGGCAGCGGGAGGGGCCGGTTCTACTAGGATGATATTTAGACCATGACCAGGGTTTGAGCTTGGGCAATTCGCTCGCTATCTATGAAGCTTGGGATGTGCTTTGACGTAAATCAATACCAAGCCTAGGCACTAGGTACAGAAGCCAAGAGAAGGGCTGAAAACTCAACTCAAGCTATTGTATTGGACTCGTGTGGTGCGTATCATCTGCCATGAACCTCATCAATCGTTTCTATATTTCAACCCCCCACGCGCTTTACTGTTGGAATCTTGTTTACTCCCGGTGAATGATACGCAATTTGATACGCAGTAGCCAATAATACTCTCCCAAAGCTCATTCTGGAGCCTTCAAGCACAGTAAAGACGTCTATTCTCCGGTTGACTTCCTTGACATGGTCCAAGGGACTCACGGTCACTCACCTACCAATTAAATCTCGAAACAAGGCGAGACGAGTACAGTATCGCTTTGTATTCCTCATTGGTTGAACGCTGATCCTCTACGTTGATGAGTTCCAAACACGCCGGAGTTGCCACACAACTTCTTGCCAAGATTTGCGGTGATCGAATCGACGATTTGCGATTGCGGTACATCGATGATGGGCATTTGACTAAGAGACCGATCCATTCATGCTCATCGACCTAGCATCGACTGAGCTTAAGCCTTACGCTAAGATAACTAAATAAGTCAGTGTTGTAGCCACGGAAAGACAAGAGGTGAAGCCTTCACAAGATTTCACTCTGTCCCCCAAATCACCCAGTCCCAGTCAAGCTCCGCGGGCATAATCCAATCTTGCCGCGAGTGCCTGGAAATGATTTCTTGACGGAACAGCGGATCCATCACAAGCGTGGGCCACGAGGTATGCCTGTTGACGTCCAGGAATTCTATCTCCCATTAAAGCCGGGACTATCCCTAGTTGAATCCCGATTCCCATCAACTACCAGACTCGAAACATGATCGGCATGTTCTTCTCCTGGCAAGATCCCGCGGCCGAAGCCCAACACTCGGCGCCAGGGGATATTCAATCCTTTGTAAAAATGGTTCGAATCAAGCATAGACGGAGTAAGAAGTGCCGAAGGTTTTATCCAAAGGCAAAATCTGTGATATTTACAACATGCAATGATAAGACGGCTCGCTTTGGTCCACTTTGATCGGACAGGTCCTGAAATATAAGCTAGTGTGGGGTGTTTGATTATTTGGCCTTCGTTGATTTGATGACATACGATTAAGCATGGGCAGCGTGGTCAACAAAATGCCATCAGCTTTCAATTTCCAGACACTGGCATTTATAATTTGGTGTTACTGCATTAGTATTAGGACATCTGAAGCTGGGGCGAGCCGAATGAACCAATGCCAATGAACAATGGAGGAATCATTCAATCTGATATTATAGCAAGATTCGGGTTAGCTCACCCCAGAAATCGTTTACAAGCGAACAAGCTCGGAGAACAGCTTTAGAGACACCATCTTGTCTAGCAGCTGTCATCAGGAATTAGTGCCATCTGAGTTGCCTGTTAGTCAATGTTGATACCAAATCTGTAGGCATAGGCGAAAGCCAGACAATGCACGTACTTTCTGAAATGTCCAAAGCTGCCTGATTACCAGGCATGCAAATGCCGAATAGCAGGTATATGCTTTTCGAGGTGGGTTCGGTCTTTTGTGACTTGGTAAGCTATCCATTCAATCTTTTTGCTTCTTTTCACGTAGTCATTGCACAAAACTCATCGGCAGGCTCTGGGGCTTGGCACAACTCTTGAAATATGATACATCTAAATTATTATTACGCAGGCCTGGCAAGAAAACGAAGGATTTATTACTTGATCCTCTCAAGGCTTAAAAAGTGGTCCAATACCCTCTGCAACGAGAAAACAACCGGTCTTATTGGTAATATTCGAGTGAGGTTAGTTGGGGCATTAGACAGATGCCGAGTTTATGAACGAGTCTGCCACACGAAAAGACAAGAGTGTTACAGTGATATCTGTGAAAAGGTCCTTGCCATGATGGCTTTTGACATGTCGGCCTATAAACAGCCTAAAACATGACTCAGTACCCATATACTTGTACTTTCTTATATGCCTAGTCCGGGGCTGAAGACGAGTTCCCATTCAGGGAGATCAACTGGAAAGCTGTTGACGCACGAGCCAGACCGGCAGCATTAATATCGACGTGTTGCTAGTTTATCGGACCGTTTGGTAATAGCTAGGGCTGGAGAGAGTCTGAGCTTTAGTATTACGACTTTTATGAGATCAAGTTTATCGACGTGGTACCTCATTGTTTCAACTGAGAACCAAACTCCGCAGAACCCTTTCACCTTTTCACATGCTTTCGAGACATCAGAATCCTAATTGATGCCTAATTTATTACTCCTGTTCTCGGGTTTATGCGCATTACTTTGGCAGGGATGGGGAAGTTAGGAAGTGGCGATGTTGAGGCAGCAGGCAAAACTCTTGGGAGGCTGGCAGCACATCAATAAGTTATAATTCAGGCTGTACCAATATGTTATAGATCGTTAGTTCTCAACTTGTATCTCGGGAGGCGCACTGAAGCTAATTCTAATGGGCATGTGACTTTAACAGCATTTTTTCAGACTAACGCCTGTCCGCCTGTAAGTGAATGCACATTTTAATGTTATGATAGAAAGTATCTATCTTGAATGCCTGATAAAATTGGTATTCTGATCTAGCCATGGGCTTCGACAGTTCTCTTGCTTGACCTGAGAAATGGAATCAGAGAATAACATATCTTTGAGTAACGTAGGCAGTAGTCAGGAGATAGGCGGTGAATTTGGCGGAAGCCAATGGTGTGTTGAGATTATTAACTGATACTTAAGAGTCCGGGAAGCAGAATGAAAAGGATAATTTATCTCGTGAGGCATATGTTCTTGGAGTATGAGTACCCGAACAAATGGTAGGTGAACACATGTGACCCATCTGATATAGCAGGCGCGTTAGATCTAGAATGTTGCAATTTTTCGCACAGCTTTACAATGAGATCGTGTTTCATCTTTTACACTCATATAGGAAAATCATCCGGCCAGGTTTAGCATCGGATCTCCAATGTTCCCTCCTCCCTTTGACTACCTATGTTACTGGAGGCGAAGGGGAAGTGGATATCTTAGTGTGCGATCATACCATTTTGTTTTGTGAACACTTTTGGTAACGTGATTTGAGATCTATAAATTGAATAAAATACACAGGCTGGTTACCGCTTTGCATTCTAATGTTGCTCCATTTGCCTTTATACTCGCGAAACTCGTCGCTAACTGTATGAAAGTTATCATGCAGTCTGACACAGATATGGCGATCCACGAGAGGAACTCGGCCTGATATGAAGAAGAGAAGAGTGAGAGCAAAGAAAATCCATCCTGGTAAAATAAAAGCCTCCGAATTACATCTGCTCATTCAAAATACTCACTCCAGGTATTATTTTACTGAATGATATTGAAGTCTGAATGAAAGCAAGCTGTAGCCAATAACATCATGGGAGTGGAGTCTTGTGAGACCGTGCCGAAAGTGTTAATTAACACTGTGAAACACTGTGCGCGACTCGTCCTTGTTGCCCCTGTCAGTAGATGCGATCGGTTCTTGTTCAGTTATTTTATGAGGAGGAATGCGTCACAGGTGGAAAGTCTGCTTTCCCATCAAAGACTTTGGTCAGCTGTCTACAATGGCGAAATCGCACTGGCATATACCTCTATGACTCAGTGGAGAAGCTTTCCACGATGTATCCAAGTCACAGGCTAAATTTTTCTCCTCACACTTTCATCACCTCATCATCAACTTCCCCCCTTCAGGTATCATCACAACCGTGACTACCTAACCCTGGTCACTCACAAATTGACTTTATTCCAACAAGTCATATCTGATCAAGTCAAATCCACCGAATTTAGTCACAATGTCTGCTTTGACGGAAATCTCGCTACCAAGCTTTCAAAAGATTGCTTCTGGCAAAGTGCGCGACCTATTCGAGCTGCCAGACAAGAACACTCTTCTCTTTGTGGCCTCCGACCGTGTCTCTGCGTACGATGCTGTTCTGAAGAACCCAATCCCTGACAAGGGCAAGATTTTGACCCTCGTCTCGGCTCATTGGTTCCAAGTTCTAACCGAGCGTATTCCTGGTCTCCGCACCCATTTCATCAGTCTCGATATTCCCGAGGGCGTTACTCCCGAAGAAGCAAAGACCATCAAGGACCGTTCGATGGTCGTGAAGAAGCTTTCTGTCATCAAGATCGAATCGATTGTGTACGTCCCCCTCACCAATGCAAAACTGCCACGCGGAACCCTCCCTTGAATATGAAACAAGTCTTCAGTTTCGTGCTCTATAGGGACATTTTAGCACTAACAGTCCGACAGACGAGGTTACCTGACAGGCTCAGCTTTCAAGGAGTACAAGCAGAAGGGAACCGTTCATGGCATCACCGTCGAGCCTGGCATGGAAGAAGCCCAGAAGTTCAAGCAGCCTCTCTGGACTCCAAGCACCAAGGCTGATGCTGGAGAACACGACGAGAACATCCACCCTGATGACGCTTGGAAGGAGGTTGGTGATCGTGAGACTGCAGACCGCGTGAAGGAACTTTCCCTCAAGATATACGAGGAGGCCGCCAAGTATGCCGAAGAGCGAGGCATTCTCTTGGCTGACACCAAGTTTGAATTTGCCAAGGATGGAGAAGGAAACATCTACCTCGTCGATGAGGTTCTGACCCCTGACTCTTCTCGATTCTGGCCAGCAGCCGGCTACATGCCTGGCCGCGACCAGGACAGCTTTGACAAACAATTTATCCGCAACTGGCTCACTAAGGAAGGACTCAAGGGCAAGGAGGGCGTGGAGCTACCCCAGGATATCGTTCAGGCTACAGCAGACCGCTACCGAGAGGCCTTCCTCATGTTAACTGGTAAGAAGTTCGAGGATGCTGTTAGCCAGTAGGTGGCAGATACAAGTGTGTATCAAGATGAGGTATCAAATCATCATCACTCGGACTGAGGCTTGATTTCTAGCGTGATATCAAAGCTGCAGCCACTTACATTCCTATGTATGATGGCTGGCTGTTTTCTACCTCTATCTTTGAAATTTCTGACACATGTTTGAATTTGCCCGTCACAAGTTTGATTATCCTTTTCCACTGCCATTCAGGCTAAGAAATCGTTTTATGGATTCTAGAATTATTAGCATTGGCACCTAGTCATCAATGCAATAACCATCAACATACCTCCGAAGTCCCTCGGTAACAGTTCTTGGATCTTGCGAATATACCATTCGGAACCATCCCGGCTCGACAGAATGCTCCTCGCGAGGGTGCAGAAACACACCCATCTTGTGTAGCCTTTTCGCGAGAGCAAATTCTTGATTCGACTCTCCGTCGAAGTCAGATGGAAGGTATGGGGATAGATCAACCCAGATAAAGAACCCTGCGTTGCTGCCGGGTAAGTACTTGATACCCATGTCACGGAGCTGAGACGTGACATGGCGATGGGCTTGTGCAAGCTTCAGCCGTGAAGAGTCAATAAAAGCTCGACACCACGCTCGATCCTCAAGCATGGCACTTCCGATAGCCAAGCTGGCTCCAGAGGGGTTATTGAAACGCATGGCCGCTTCGATAGCCCGGAGGACAGGTTGGCTTCGAGTGATTATGGCACCAAGCCGAAGACCAGCTGCACCAAAGTCTTTGCTAAGACCATAAGTGACATGAAGAAGCTCTGGATCTATAAGACCAGTCGGATTAATTGAAAGTATCGAAGTAAAAGGAACTGCAGGCTCATCTGTATCGAAAACGGAGCAGGCGTATATCTCATCGCTCAGTAGATGCAGTCTATGCTTCTGGCAGAATTGCATTATACTGATGATCGTTGACTTATGATAACAGCGGCCTGAAAATTATTAGGTCTTTGGGCGAGAAAAGTACAAACACTTTCTTACCAAGGGGGTTATGGGGATTAACGATTAGCACCATCTTGACATTGACGCCGGCCTTTCGAGAGCGTAACAACGCCTCCTCGAACTTTCCGACAATATCATCTTGGAACGCTTCTTCTATCTTATTGTTGGAGTATACGACTCTGACTTGAGACATGTTGCCGAAATCAAGCTCAAATCGGCCATACACAGGCCTGCTAGTTAGGACACCATCACCAGGGTCTGCAACTCCCCATGCGAGAATATCATGCATTGCGGTAGCAGCACCAACGCACCGAATCATATCAGGAGTTACAGGGCTATAAGGTTGAAGGTATTCATTGAGGTGGGCCGCTAATGCTTTGGGGAAGCGAGAACCCCCTGCATGACTTCCTCGATAGAGGAAATCATCATGGGAGATGGAGACCTATGTGCGTGAGTTATAACATGTTCTGCTTTTTAGGATTGGCGAATGCGCTCATACATTCTTGTCTGTGAACTCCTTTAAATCCTTCGTTACCAGAGCCTAGTAGGGTCAGCATTCTAAAGCTCTAGCTAAAAGGTTCTCGTACATGTTCAGCTGTGCCAAATGATACCAAACCATTTGGGTTATGATCTGCATCATAGTCCCCCCTCGGTGCGAACCTCCATGGAAGATCTAGTCCGCCAACTGCCTCTGTGGCTCGTTGTGAGAGAAAACCCATCTTTGCATCGGAGAAGTCGAGGTTTATCAACATGGTGAAGGCTTCACATGAGAGATGTTGTCTTGCAATAGCGGGGCTGATGAGTCAGCTGTCCAATGTGAGATCTGCAATATTTGCTCAAACTGACTCTTGCTGGCCTTTGGAGGTATTATATAACTAGATATTTGGTTAATGGTAGGAGGTTGTCGATTGACACACGAAGTGAGATATTGGCTGTGAGATAAAGTTATTTCTTGTATCGTCCCCGATGGCGTTGCCAGCCAAGGCATATTATATATGTATTTCTAATAAGGAAACGCGGTATTAATGAAGAACCTTGATAGATAGTTAAGCAAAACTGGTCCGCGATTATATGTACACGCGCTTTAGGTTCTTTTGAGTGAGCTTGCATTGTTTAATACTAGAAATGGATAGATGGTGGACTAGGCATTGAGAACGCCTTAGAGCAAGAAAACTTCTGACCTGGAAATGAGGTGCTATAATGGTTATGAAGGCAGTCTAAAGGTCTACTAAGTCTATCCTAAATTTATGTAAAACTCTTTGTCATTTTGAATTGATATTCTAAATTTCCTTGCCTTACGTTTCGCTGACGTTAGGTGTAACGGGTCGGGCCGGGCTATTAACCGCTGGCTGAAAGGCGGCGGCACTGGCCTTCTTAGGTAGGTACTGATATAGCTCCAGTCTCTTTTGGAGCGGTAAAGAACTTATCACCAATACTAATGAATGTTAACTGAACTACTGAGTAAATGCTAATAGATGGTAAAATTGCCTTATTTCGGTTGAATGTTGGTGTTGACTATCGTTCCGTGTCTAGCCAGTTATTTCGCGTGTCGCGCTTACCTATGAGACGCGTGCCACTTTTGTTGTGTAACCAAACTCTAACTAACTTCTTTCACCTCATCTCGTCTTCCACGACTTGACATAACATGACACCTTATACCCCAACATACCTTTGGGATGTTACAACCACAACACGCCATCGAAATTAGTGATGACGATGATGACGACGTGCCTGAGATCGAAGAAAGTGAATGGAAAAAGAAGCTGTTCGCGTCCCTGAATGCCATTCAGGCAGAACCTAAACTCGTATCCTTCAGAAGCTACCAGGAGTTCGTCAACCCAGGTCTCAAGATTGGAGGGCAGCAAAGAATACCGCTACCTCTAACGGATCACTATGCCGATATCATCAAAGAGCTGAGCCACTCGGTTCAGGGTACTGGCAACAAGGCCCAGAATGTCTGGGAGCTTGACCGCGCGCAATTCGACTTGATCAATCCAGCCTGGCCGCTATGCCTGGACAGGATAGCACAGGAAATCACCAAGGAACTGGATATAGCCAATGCCTTGTTGAGTCCAAAAAAGTTGACACTTCAAGGGCCGGGACCTGTAGCCGAGCAAGACCAAAGCCTTGAACAATCTGATCACATTGTTGGCTACATTTCCGTTTGTCTGCCGTCTGAGCATCAGGGTGGGGATATTGGTGTATCTCTTGGTGGAAGAAGGAAAACCGTGTCAACGGCAGCTTCATCGGCTCTCGACCTGTCCGCCATTGGCTGGATTTCTCCTGCACATAGCCTGGCTACCGAACTGGTCTCCGGATATCGGCTCAGTATCTCGTACATAGTCCATCGGTTCAACGATGGGCAAAGCACTGTCCCTTCATCATACATTGGAAGTGACCGCGTGGAAGAAGTTCTTCAGATGTGGCAGCGCCGACATTTTGGTACCAAAAAGATACTGTATAAACTGGACGACAAGAAAGGCACGGGGGTTTTGTCTCTCCGAGAAGCAAGGGAACGAGACAAGGCAGTATGTGAAGCCTTGTCCATGGCTTGTTCAGAAGCCGGGCTTTACATGCTGTTCGCTGAAATCACGCATGAGGTGACAAATAATCTCACTCGCAAAACCGTGGAAAGTTCAATTAACGGACTCTTCACACCTGAAGGCCAATACTTGGCAGAAAACAAAGAGCTTGATGCAGAAAATGAGGTCTTGGGCTTTGACGTGGATCGGAAATGGGACCTTGAACCTGCCAGTGATGATGATGAGGGCATGAGCAATGGATATCTCATGGAAGAGCACGACATGACTCGCCGCTGGCACGACCATGCAGTTCTTCTGATACCTAAAGAAGGGTTGTTGGACCTGGTGAGACCAGATGGCCGTCAAAACACATCTCGGCGGCCAGGACAACCTCAAGATCAAGAGAGCCATCATCCAGGTGTGGCACCTGTTGTGGCGATGGTCGTCGACGACTTAGAGAAGAATCCTGCGGGTACAATCACGGTGGCAGAAAACATAATCGACAAGCTTTGCGACACTGGGAATGACAAGCAAGTGCTATGCACATGCATCAACCCCATTGTGAACTGGTGCTTGAGGTCTGGTTATATGCCACTATATACAACAGCTTTCCGGAAGACACCCATAACTGTTGTGCATGTACTTGCAGAGTATCTTGCAAGCAAGTATGAGGGTGCAGAAGATTCTATCGATTGGAAAGAATGGTAAGTTTCTTGCATCTAAAGCCATGTATTGCCTAACCTCAATACAGGCTTGACGATATCACAAAGAAGCCCATTGGGCAACTTGGAATATTGTATCGCGACTTTTCACGTACTATCTTGGCTGTCAGTCCACCTGTTTGGAAATCTTTTGATGAATGGTCGGAGACAATAATGGACGAGAAGCTCAACACAGAGCTCGATTGGGGGTATAAGGATCTGGAAATGATTCTCGACTTAATGCGGCTCCGCTGCGACAGTACTCAATGGATTGTCAACAGGTTCGTCCATCCTCTTTTGCCGACCGTTACTTACTTAAATCGATTTGATGCTCATGCGACGTTATTAGGCTGCTTCCCAGAATTGCGTCTGGGCGTCACAGCGAGAGCCATAGCGCACTTCTGATTCAACTTCTATTCCATATTTACCAGTTCAGAAATGAACCGCAATTTAAACATGCAAAGGAAATGTACAAAAGCATTATAAACCACAGCGATGGTGAACTCAACTTCTCACCCCTTAGGCTTGAGCCTGCGGAAGAAGGTTGGTTGGTCGAGACTCCAAGACACGATCTGATCTGCGGGCCGTTTATTCGGCTCATCACTGAGTGCCACGCTATGGGAGCATTCGTAGAAGCTTCTAAGGTAATCGAAGAGACGTTTTCTCTGTTCGTGGCAGAGAAAGCGAGATGGATTCTTGTCAAAGATCCATTCGGCGTTATCTTCTGCTTGATCACCCCCCTCATTCGTTTGGCCGCAGACGGCCTGTGGAGGAAAATACCAGCTTTGTTGGATACTCTTGAGCTTCTTGTGCGCAAAATCATCCGCCTTGACTTGTCCAGGCAATCTCAGGCTGGCGGCGGATTGGTTTTCCGAGAGCGAGGTTGTGGGTTCTGTGAGGATTGTGCTGAACTGGATCGATTCCTGACTTCACCTCGGGATACTGTCTGGGAGTTTAACGCACCAAAGACTCGAAGGTTGCATATCGAGCATGCTATTGGGGTAGAAAAGTCGCTCCAAGCCTTAAGGATATTGGATCAGACAACCGGCACATGTGAGAAACTCAGAGTGACCAAGACGGCGGCCCAGGCTGAACCTGACTTACGAAGCTGGGTTTTCAACTACAATGGCTTAGAGAGAGTTCTTCAACCTCTCCGGGGTGACTTCATGAGGAAGACACTTGGTGAGCAACGATACCGTGAGATCATCTTGCTGGCGGGGGTAAGTCCACACGGACCGCCACTGAATTCACCTGTAGTGAGAAGGCCACCTACTGCGGACGAACCACAGCCTGGTAAACGACTTTGCACCTCCGAGATGGGCGGCATAGGCCAGGGTTTGCCGCACAATCAAAGAGAAGGTCAAACAGCAAGCCAAACAGAAGCGGGTAACGTTTAGCACTGCGAACAAACAGTTTCTTGTTATTATTCGTTTGCCACATTTGATCTTATTAACAAGAGGGAGGGTCCCTGTATTCACTTGTGCCTTGTGGCAACTGTTATCCAACGTTGCACAAGGATAGTGCAACGGCCATTTCCAGCGGGCAGGCATTCAAAGCCATACCTGTCCATCATTTTCTTGGCAGGATAAACCGACTCTTCGCGCCTCCAAGATATTACCACAAAGTCAACAAAGAGTCCAAGCCTGCTCGAGCTGGCGAGTTAGACCACACCATGTCCGACTATTCCGATGAAGGATCTGAAAGTTCCTCAGTTGACGAATATACCGAGAGTAGACAAGCATTGACACGTACGCTCGAATCAATACAATCTACCAGTGAAATTGGTACCTTCTATATTTATAGTGAATTTGCGAATCCAGGTCTTGTAGTCGAAGGGGGTCGTCCTATCTGCCTACCACTAAACGAGGATGATGCGCAGGCAATAAAGAGCATTTGCCAACAGGTGCCATCTCGATACCTCGAAGTTCAATCTCGTGAACAAGCACTGGTTCGAGGACTTTAGCTCAAGGATACTGCGCGATACGGCCAAAGGACTCGGTATGTTCGAACTACGAGCCGATCCTCACAAGCTTCTTCTCTACGAACCCGGATCGTTCTTTCAAGCCCGTAGTGATTCAGAAAGGGAACAAGGCACGATCGGAACTCTTATCGTCTATCTTCCCTTGCAACACGAGGGCGGTGACATTTGCCTGTCCTTTAAATCTCAGAAACGACGTCTTTCAACAGCTGAAAACTCCGAGTTTGACCTCACAGTCATGTCCTGGTATTCAGATGTGGCACATGAAGTCGAGCGACTGACATCTGGATATCGACTCGTCCTCACATACAAACTCTTTGCAACGGGGGAAGATAAGCTATCGGCCTCCACTTTCTTCCAGCAAACCAAGGCTCTCAAATCCATGCTGGCTAAGTTTCGGACTGACTTTACAGACGAAAAACTTCTGTACCCCTTAGACCACCTTTACACAAAGCCAGGCAGGTGCTTGAGAGATCTTAAAGGCCGTGGTCGATCCGTTGGGCGTTATTTGAACGAGAACTGTTCAGAAGCTGGCTTCTACTTCATGTTGGGACAAACAACGCATTTCCAAGTTGACTGCGATAGCTGTGACGAGTACCAGGATCAAACCACCCTCAGGACTCTGTACAATCTGAACGGCGATAAACTTTCTTCAGATCTCGTTCTGGACCTTGAAGAATTCTTGGACTACGATATTAGGGGGCTAGCCCCCGATAGCGAGGATGACGGGGGGTTGGTTGCTTCGCCGCGCGTGTTTCATTATCACTGCACGGTTGCCTATCTTATGCCGAAGAAGTACCTTGACCAGTTATGCTCAAGCAGGCTGCTCTCTCGAAGGTCTTGCACCAGAGACGGGTATTATTTCTTGATATAAATGGTTTATCAAAATCTTTTGAAGAACCGAGATGATCCATACTCAAGACAACTTGCTACAGCTTTCATGGAGAACGCTTTGTGTATCAGCATGCAATCCCCTTTGGATGGTGGAGTTCCAGATCTCATCTCGAAGTGTGCTTTGGAGCTCGAGAACACGAGGATATTTCGGAAATGTCTAAGAAAGAATTTCCGACCGTACGGCGAGGGCATTGGCCGAGGACTGGTAGATCATCTGAGAAAGCACTTCGATGGCAAAGAGCAAGCGATCAATTGGAACTTCTGGTAGGTCGAACTCATTACGGCTTTGCAGTGAAATTTACGAAATTGACATCAGCACAATAGGTTTCAAGAACTTATCAGAGACACTATTTCAGCTGATGACCTCTGTTCCGTTTGTGCTGTTTTTAAGTCATCGGCGACGCACCCCCTTCTGGTTGAGAGTTTCCAGGTCTGGGCAGATCCCATTTACGAAGAAAAGATACAATCTCAGGCTTCATGGAAGAAGGAAAACGCACTCTTCGTCCTCAACACTCTCAAAAAGCGCATTCAGGATGAAGAATGGCTACTTCAAATGTAAGTTGGTCAGAGATGATGTGTGACTTAAGAGGAGCAAATCACTAACACTGTTAGCCTTCTTCGGAAAGTCGTCCCGAGATCTGAAAGATCCCTTTTGTTGTTTCTTTTACAGCGCATGTCATCTGAGAGAACGAGTTCATTCAAGAAATTTCTGAGCCCTAAAAGTTCACCCTCGAGCATGCTGGGCAACAATTGGATTTCCCAGTTGAGGGCTCAGGTCTGGTCTGACCACGGGGCTGGCGGGCTCAAGGCAGTGAACTGGTTGAGCTGCTGAAAGATGCCTATGTCAATAGTGCGGGACAAGAAGCTTTGCGAATATTGGAGCGGAAGTGCAACACTTTCAACGAGAACAAGGAACTCTGGCTCCGAGTCGAAAACAATGCCATATGTGATAAATTCCTTGAGCCTCTTTTCAAGGTTCTGGAGTCAAATGAGGCGCCTACAATTTCAGTAGGCAGGATTTCGACCTGGAAACCGCGCTGTGAGAGGTACTCCATCGTCCAATCAGTTCCCGGCCAGACGAACTGGCAGGATGGGCTCACAAAAACTCCTCCTGTTGGACCTGGACCAAAACAGAGTGCAAAGACTTCCAATGGCTTGATGCTTTCCTTGAGGATCCTGAACAGCAAGAATGGGAATGCTCAGTGGATCGCGCGCAACTGAATCACCTTGGGTATCATCTAAAAGATCCAATCTACTCACTCAAGAGAATGAGGGTTGATTCAATTGTTCAGCTGATGATTACAAAGCTGGGGATCAATTTCGACAAGGAATTGTGTGACTGGCAAAAAGCCTTTGGGGAAGTGGAGAGCAAGCTCTCTGGGTGAGAGGTGACTACTTGAAAGGTCTTTTGGGTGCTGAGAAGTATAAAGAGCTTGTCTTATTGGAAAAGCCTGAACAGGAAGACTTGCGGAAAACTCTGGCAAGCAAGAGACCGATAGTGGAGGACGGTGATGCACCGCTATGTGTCTACAGGAAGCGCCCGCGTGCAGAGTGAATAAAGGTTGGATAGTAATGATCATTGTTGATATGAGTCTATGTAGAAGTAATATCCAGATCTACCCAACTCCAGCTATGCAACCCTTATCATGCCCGCGTAAACTCCAAACCAAATCATATAGGATATCATGAATCATGCTTGCAAGGCCTCAAGGCCGACGGTGAAATCTTCTATCTCCATGCCTCTAAATCCTTCCTCAACGACCCAAGCTCGACCCTTTTCAGGGGTGAACAGAGTCTCGCAAGATCGTCCAACAACCAAGAGACCTGGAGGCCGGCTGCCCTCTGTCTCAATAGCCTCAGCAACATGCTCGAGTGTTGTTCTAATAACCCGCTGGTCGGGACAACTGGCACGCTCAATGACAGCGCACGGAGTGTTGCGGGGCCAGAGTACTCGCTTGCTCTCGCCTGTGGTGGGCGAGACTTGAGTAGGTTCTGGTGGAGGAGGGGGCTGCGCCGAAGCAGCCTCTTCATTAGCAGGGGCAAGAGGCTCGAGCTCGATGTGAGTAGTCAGCTCACGAATGAGGCCGTTGATTCGGTGAAGGGCCATGAGGAAGACCACAGTACGGCTGGGCACGAACTCTGGTGGTGACGGAGCCTTGCCCTTCTTGCCCGTGCCAGTGCATATCAGGATCTGATCAGCAACATCACGTTGTGTAGGAGGAATGGCAGCGAAAAGAGGAGCACTAAGAGCACTCGTCACACCTGGGAGGACAGATACTCTGTCTCCAAAGCCGTGCTGACGGAAGTAGGCAACCTCTTCACCACCACGGCCATATACATATGGATCGCCCTGCTTGAGGCGTAGGACTGTCTTGCCCTCTTGAACTCCAGCGAGAGCCATTTCAAGGAGTTCTTCTTGAGCGCGATCTGCGTTACCGGGGAACTTGCGAGCGATCTGAACAGGAGTGCGGCGGGGGATAAGGTCAAGGACACCAGAAGGCACCAGCTTATCAGCGAGAATAAGATCAGCGGTCTTGATAGCTTTATAGGTAGCTTGAGTGAGGAGATCAGGGTGACCGGGTCCGCTACCGGCCAAGATAATGGTGCCAACACGTTTCTCTGGTGTACCAGGATCGCGCTTGATATCAGGACCGTTGCCGGGATATGACTTGAGAACCGTCTCGACATCGTTGTCGGTAATAGCAGCGAGACGCTTGAGGGGCCAGTATTCACAGACTTGACTCAACCAGCGCACCCTTCGGTTCTTTGTATCCTCCTCAGTAACCAAGCGGTTGAATTGAGCGTTTTGATCGTACGAATCATCGAGAGAGGCGGGGTCGTCTTGAGCACCTAGGGAATCTTCATCATGGATGCGGCGGCGGACGTCTCCAAGGCGTGTACAGGCAGCACCGAGGTTGACGGGGAGAGAAGCGGCAATATCACGACGAATTCTCGAGGCTAGCTTACAGCCACGACCATTTGTAGTGACGCCGATCTGGAGCGGGCCATCGGTATGTGTTGAGAGGAGGGAGAATGTACAGAGTTGAGGAGCGTCAACGACGTTTACGGGAATGCGGTTTCGTTTACAGAGGGCAGAAATATGAAGGCCTGGAGTTATTGTTAGTAATTATCTTTATAATTTGTTATTATAAGACCTACTTTGAGGGTCTCGTGGTCCTGAAGTGACAAAGACAGCATCGACTACACCATCCACTTCCTCGCGGCCGAGCCTTAGCAAATCGGCGTCTTCGAACTGCTTTTTGTGCCATTGAACACTGCCATCGTCGATCTTCTTTTGTAGAGCATAGTGAAGCTCAGAGCCTTCGGGTGCAATAAGGATTGGTTTTGCGCCAGAGCTTAGAGACTGGGTACATCGGGTCGCGGCGAGCGGGTTCGTGCCGATAACAAGATGAGTATTGCCTCTACAGTTGAGAGCTGCGAGAAGCGATGAAGGTATTATTGATGTCATTTTGGATAGAGAAACTGATCTGCTTATACAGAAAATAAAGAAAATAAATATTTGACCCCAACAAAAACGCACCAAAATATCGCGACTGCGAGACTCGGCCGGCTTATAAAAGAGCTCCCTCTGTCTCATGAACTGAACAAGACTAGACCCTGAACCCCTGCTCTTTCCCTCATGAGCAGATGGGAAAAAAAGTTACCCCATTGCCCCTTCCCCTCCAAAGAACTTCAAATCAGGCTCGTGCCATTGGCTCAAACTCACGCCATCTCTCTAATCGGGCTGTCGGCGCGCACCAAAAGACACCCTTGATAACGCAATCGCCGACTTCCGCGGGCCGCAACCGGAGATGTCAGAATTGCGATAAAGCACGTTATTTTGAGTGTGGGCAGCGATAAGATGATCTGATGCAGAGCATGCAATTCCGTGGTTTTGGTTCTTGGGCGGAGATGCAGATTTCGAGAAAACCATGCGATATCAAAACACGTGAAAACAGAATGGCCATGATATGCACTTCGCCTACGTATTAGCAGTTGGAGCCTCGTCATGATGAAGAAATAGCAAGGCCAATTGGATCACAAACTGTCATTCGTCGAGAGCAGACAAAAGGATAATTTTGGTCCTTCTCAAAATACGTCGTCGTAAAGGCTCACTTCAGAAAACACCCCATGACACCGCAGCATAACCATCACAGAACATAAAATCACAAAAAGAGAGCCTCACAAGCTCGCAATCGAATTTATAGGAACAGCCCGATGCGGGGGTCGAACCCGCAACCTTGAGATCGCGTACTCGTAAGAGTCTCACGCTCTACCGATTGAGCTAACCGGGCGTGGCTCTTATTGTTGAAGTTGACTGTCTAGAATGGCATCCAAGAAGTTGGCAAGCAAACCGAGCGACTTGGACAATATTCAAAATCATGTTGGATAGTGCTTCACGACTGTCAAGTGTGGTTCGAGGGCTTCAAGCAGCGTATTGCATAAAATCGTGTCATTATTTTGTTATTTTGGTGTTGAGATCTATCATCATGCCCAATATCCATCCTCATCATGACTACCTGGCATCGAACCAGGGTTGGTATACATACATCTATTTTACATATAATACATCCACCTATGATCGACCTCTTCTGTCAGAGTCGTCTTGCAGTTCAGCCTCTACTTCTTCGTCCATTTGCTTGGCGATTATTCTCTCTTCCTCTTCCTCCGCCTCGAGAATCTCCTTGATAAGGCGGCTCTTCTTGTCCATCTTGTTCTTTCCACGACGCTCACGAGGCGCGTTCTTCTCGTTGGCACTGATTCCCCCAGGTCCCATGACAATCTCGACCTTTCTGGGCTTCTTGCCTTCGCCGGCTCGTTTACCACCGTCGTCGGGTCCCTTGCCAACACGAGCGTTACGTGGAACTCGCGTCTTGGCTCCGAGAGCCCAAAGGTCGCCCCATCGTGACTTGCGAGCATCGTGGTATGCAAGTTTGCTCTGGCTCTTGGTGACGGTCCATCTCTCAAGCTTGCCTTCCGGTGTACAGAAGTCAAGGGTGACGTGACCCTTCTTCTTCAACGGAGGCATAATAGATCGCGGTAGGCTCTGCATATCGGGCTTTTCGTCAGAGTCTTCGTATCCTTCAAAGGCTCGGTTTGCAGCCTCTTTGCCACTTATAGACCGCTCCTTAGCAACACCGCGCCTGAAGGCAACATAGCTAAACTCGACTTCACCCTGATTCCTCGTGCTATTTCCAAGCATTCGAGAATAGAACGCAGGACGGACAAATCTCTGACTGAAATGGCAGTAATCCTTGCGGCCTTTGCTCTTACCAGGTGTCTGATACATCGGGCACAATCCCTGGTTAGTACAGGGAGCAATGATATATCCAAGCTCCTTTTCCCGTTCATAAGCAGGGTTGAAGGCTTCACTTTCAAGCTCTGGCTCTCCGGATTGAGCCAAAAGGAACTGCCGAAGAACGGTGTCTCGAACATGAGCGACAGCCTCAAATCCTCGAGGATGAGCCTTTTCTAGAACAATCAGAACACCTCCATCTTTGTTTAGTAAGGACCAGAGTTTGTTAAGGACTGCTTGTCGGTAGTGGTCTTGCTCTTCCTTAAGAAAGAGATGAGAGGCAATGATGACATCGTAACTCTTGCGAGGCTGAGGCTTGCTACCCGCATCTAGATGCTCACCCTTCATCTCTCCTGAGTGTTCATAGTCGGGAAGTCGAGGGAGGAAAGTGGTGTTTTCCAGGAAAGTCTTGGTACGGTGTCGTAAACGATCAGAGCCAATAATGACTGTGCGCTTGCCTGGGGGGTCGTCTCCCTTGACTTCACCCTTTTCCTTCAGTAAATCCCATTCTGCTCGCACAATCTCGTCCCAGGCAATCAAGCCTGCACCACCAGACCCTGCATCAAGAACGCTTATACCACTGCCATCTTTAAGCCTAGACTGGAGCCACTCGCTTCCGACTCGCTTGCGAACTTCTTTGAGGGTGGCCATTACTGAAGCATAGGCTGGCGGCATGAAGCCTGCTAGAAAAGCATCGCCTTCAATCTCGGTCATATGTCGTTGATCTGCTGGAAGGCCAACACCAAACATATTTCCATTCCTTTTAGCCTCAGGTGTCGCAGGGGACAGAGGAAGATCTGGACCGCCAAATGCAGTTTCAGCGGCACTCTTGACGTGATCGATATGAGTTCGCTGAAGAAGATCACGAATCGGCATGATCATTTCGTCCTGTGGCAAGAGAATCTCAATGGGGCTTCCCCAAAAGCGACCCTCTAGAGTCAAGGGGTGAAATCGTGCTTCCTCGCCAGTGGGGCGCTCACTATGCTCATACTCCTCAGGCCAGGTCGCTTTCGCATCTTCCTCCAGCTGCTCCATTTCCAGCTCTTCTTGGGCCGCTGCTTCATCTTCAGCCTCTTGTTGCTTCTGCTGGGCGACCTTGAAGTCCTCCGAAAGCTTCTGTAGTGCATCGTATTCCCGTTGGCTTCTGGCAACTAAATCCACATAGCCTGGCACAATTTGGTCGATTGCGCGGTCCTCCAAGTCGTTTTCCGGAGTTGGTTCGATGATGTCTTCGACACCCTCATTCAGAGGAATTTCGTAAGTGACCTCCTCAAATTCGCCACCCTCCAGCTCCCTCAATAGAATACCTTCGTTATCCGGTCGTGGGGACTGTGGTCCCATGTCTGCATGTTCTGGAATACCGACATCTTCAGGTCTCGTCTCACGCAGCGGTGCACCGTATAATCGTTCGTAAACCGCATATTCTTCGTCGTTAAGATATCCTTTTGGTAAAGTATCTCGAAATCTCTGCTTAGCGTCTCGAACAATTTGCTCAATTTCCTCCGGCGACGCCTGTCCGGTTGCTTGTGTGTCTTGTCGCAAACATCTTGACGTCGAAAATGCCTGCGTAATTGCTGCGTTCCTATTGGGCTGCAAGGAACCGAATGAAGAAATATGCTGTGGGCGAAGTAAAGGAGTAGAAGAAGAATTAAACTGCAAGTATACTGTTAAAGAAGAAGCACTACACCTCGGACAAGCATTCCGAATTCTTCTGGCCGACAACATTTTTCGTACTATACAGATTTGAGGTAATGGAGTCGAAGTTTTAAGAGCTTCATCTTATGTACGCGTAGTCACGTGGTATTTGTGGCAACGCTTCAGCTAACTGGTCACGATGAATCAAAAATGGAGATTCAAGATCATATAAACGAGTCAAAGGATTCTAGAACTGTATAGTAAGTTCGCCTTAAAGATTGAATAACCATGCCCATGTAGAGAGCCCTTTACCGATGAACGCCATACCCGAAATTTCTCTTAGTCGCCACCGAGATCTGCCAAGGTCCTGAAGGACGAACGTGGAGGAGCTCTGGCACCACCGGCACTCTGCGAGCCACCTGTGTTTCTTGGTGCTGGTTTACGATGAACATTGAAAGGGCTCTCTTCCGCTGACTTATACGGGTCAAACTACCATCTAATTAGTAACCCCAGTATTTCACACTAAAGACCGCCAGTCGGTCACTTACCGTGAACAAAGAAACAAAGTATAGTCCAAAGAACGCTATCAGAGCATCGAAGACGGCTTTCAAGTTCCACTGCTTGGACAGCGAGGCAGATCGTGATTCGCCACCAAGCGTTCGCCCGGGAGTCTTGAAAACATTACCAGTAGCTGGTCCGCCAAGCTTGACCGCATTATTGATAGCCGCCGTGAGGGCGGGAGGGTTGGCGCCCTTGATGGTCTCGATGCAGGTGCCGTTGTGGAAGATCTTGAAGGTCGGCATGGCGGAAACACCTTGGGCTCGAGCGATGCCGGACTGGTTATCGACGTTGACCTTTGCAAAGGCAACCTTCTTCGGGCGTGAGTGTTCTTTGGCGAGAGCTTCGAATGTAGGCGCAATCATCTTGCAAGGACCACACCAGTCGGCGTAGACTAAGTAGAAGTCGTGTTAGTGATGACATGGATATTCGCGGAATGTTTGAACGTACAATCTGCGATGACCACATTTGTACCCGAGAGGAGACTACTCCATTCGGACTCAGAAGCAACGTTAATGGGGCCGCTCATGGTTGCGATTTCGTTATTGTTGAGTCTGTTTGCTTGTCATGAAAGGCCACATTTGTCGCATCCTGTTAGACATGATGCTGACGAAGCGCGGGCGAGCCTCGAAAGCTCTGTGTTGGGCAGGCGGTGACCAAGGCGGCGAGATTCTGCCGGACATTCGGCCCCACTATCACAACTTTTTGCTAGAGTTTGGTTGTCGCAACTTTACCTCGAGGGGATCTACACTTTTCAGATCTTATCAGTCCTTATAATTAACCACAAGATGTCTTACTCAGAGCGTAATTCCAAGGTTTGTTATGAATCAGCACCAGATTCACACCAATCAATGTATTAACTTTCACCAGAAACGCAAAACCGAACATAACGGTCGTGAGGGAGGTTCCGCCAGACCTTCCACGATATTTGACCCAATTGAAGGTGGTCGGCCATGGACCATCTCCGTTGCCATTCCCAGTAGTATTCTCTCAGAGTATGTATCTTGCTGATAGTATATATCCCTGTATTAACGAAAAATCATAGCCTTGCTTCTGCTGATCAGCGAATGAACCAACCCGCTCGCATTGCTCGTGCCCTCGCTGCTTTCTCTGTCGACGAAGTGGTTGTTTTTGACGATTCGCCTCTCGCGACCCGCCCTCGTCACACAGATACCAACAGTTACACAGGCGACACCGATCCATGCCATTTCCTTACGCACATTCTAACCTACCTAGAGGCGCCGCCATTTATGCGCAAAGCTCTCTTCCCTCTTCACCCTAACCTGCGACTCACTGCCATGTTGCCCACTCTCGACATGCCCCACCACCCAAACCCCAAGGACTGGATCTCTTATCGGGAAGGAATAGTTATTCCTGGTGAAACAAGCACAGGCTCCGGTTCGCTCGTTGAAGTTGGCCTGGGGGAGCCTGTCGAGATTGAGGCCAAGATCCCTCCAAAGACACGGATAACACTCAAGTTCTCCGAGGATGAGACCCAATATCCTGAACCTGTGCATCCTGCTGCACCAAGAACTGAGGGCGGGTACTATTGGGGATACAATGTCAGAAGGGCCAGTTCCCTCTCCAATGTTTTCACTGAGAGTCCCTACGAGAACGGTTACGATGTCAGTATTGGCACCTCCGAGCGTGGTGTTCCGGCCTCTAGGGTTTTCCCGCCGTCTAAGAGAGTCAACTTCAACCATCTCATCATCGTCTTTGGTGGTCCGCGAGGTCTGGAGTTTGCAGCAATGAACGATCAAGAACTCAGCAGTATGGATATCCAGGGTCCCAGGACCAAGGAGTTGTTCGACCACTGGGTTAATGTTTTGCCCGGTCAAGGATGCCGGAATATCAGGACAGATGAAGCTGTGTTTATTGCTTTGGCAACATTGAGAGGTATTTGGAATTCTAGTTAGTTTACTGGTATAGCGAACGATACCCTTATTAAGCTTCCCCCTTCATTATCTGACATCAAAAAAGCATGTCAAAATGCTCATGATATATACAAAGCCAAAGTGTCTGCAAATGTACTGTTGTTGTCACTAGCCAGAGCCAAATCCATCCCGTCTCGATGCACCATGATCCTGGTGCCCACTGTAGTCAATCCTAGAAACCTCGTTCCAGGACTCACGCCTTGAATGCTCAAAGTTCTCCCTTGGCAGTATCCTGGAGCTTTGTTGCTAGCACAGGTATCGTTGTAGTTCGTGAAAAATGAATACAACCCTGCCCCATAGACGGCAATGTTGCTGGAGTTGAGAATCCTCATGCCCCATCCCATATTGCATCCTGGATCAGGGTCGTTCTGGCAGTCTTGCTGAAAGTCTGGATCGTTCAGTTCTGGCACAAGAGGGAATGGGTATTGAGCCACGGGCATAGGCTGAAAGTATGCCTGCTCTGTCTGTGCGTGGCCAATGTAAACGTCTCTGGTGTTGGAGAATTGGTATTGATACAAAACATGGTGTTCTGAACCAGACGCACTGAGCCAGATGCGGCCTCTCTGTGCCTCTAC
Organism: Fusarium xylarioides; assembly: GCA_013183765.1. NCBI lineage: Eukaryota > Fungi > Ascomycota > Sordariomycetes > Hypocreales > Nectriaceae > Fusarium > Fusarium xylarioides. Next base: position 238,340 of record SRZU01000041.1, on the reverse strand, counting down.
AAGAACTCCTCTTCCTGCAAAGATAGAAACACGTTGGTATTTTTGATCCTCAAGATCGTGATCTGCGACCCAAAACCAGCAATTTTCTGTGAATAGACCCCCAGCAAAAGCCGTTACGTGAAAGCTCATGTAAGCTGCCAGACATCTCGGATTAACAGTGTTTGTCCCTTTGATAGCAGGGCAGTCTGGAGCTTGAAGATAGGTCCCAGCAAAACCTCCAATTCGAGTGTGTACATCCCACATGCCTGAGGGGGCTCCAGGAGCGAACAAATTATACTGGATTAGGATGGCACCTGCTGTTGGACCACGGGTTGACACTATTGTATCTGACCACTCTATCTGGCCAACATCACCAGGGCGACCAACTTGGACGACAGGTCGAGGTTTGCTCAAGTCCCCAAAGTTGGGTCCTGTCCCCATGATGATCGATGCCAAGGCTTCACCTACAATTCTGGCATTCGGTGGGATCTGTACAGTATCTGAAACCATGTAGTATCCTGCGTCGAGATATGCAATGAGCCCTTTTCCTGCCGTGTACTGGAATAAGGCATTGAGTGCCTGAGTATCATCATGTGATGCGTCACCGTATGCGCCATTTGCCTTTGCTGAGATGAAGGAACTGCCTGGAACTTGCTCGTACTGAGGCTTGGATCGCTCGTAGTAGATATTGCGATCAAGGAGACTTTGACTCCGAGTGAAAGGAAGCGGATAAAGGGCCGTCGCATCGAATGTGCCCTCCATGTTTGCGTAATGCCCCTGATTCTGTTAGCAATGTTCACAGTTCTGCGAGTTGGCCTACCATCAGGAAAACAGCGCTGTCTACTGGTGCTATAGCAGAACGTGCCAGATCAGTACCTTCAGTGCCCATAAGAACGTTGTTCACATTCTGAAATTTGACGTTTTCCATCGCCACAGAAGCTGCGCTGCTGATACTCTGTGAGCTGTTGCGTGTTGTAGCGATAGCCACATCAACATTCTCGAACCAACTGTCAAGGATCGTGATAGAGCCAACACCGAACGATGAATCGTCCATCTTGATGCCCACTCGACAGTTCTTAAACACGGTACTCTTGAAAGTCCACCCCCAGTCCCAGGTCATCCATATCGCGACATCGGCATTAGAGAACCAGAGGTTACGTGCTGTAAACTGCTGATTACCCAAAACTGTGGCATTCCCCCCACCAAAGAAGTAAAGATCATTGAGAAGGCCCCCTGATCCTTCTTCTATGAGGAGACCTGTGTGTTGATTTCCCGGAACGGTCGACAGTTGAAAGACACAGTTGGTGATAGCTGTTGCCTGAGATGACGGCCAGTGTATACCCACAGCAGGAAAATCTGGGGGAAGGGCAGCTGTATCAAAAACTAGATTGCGAATTTGGCGAAAAAAGACGTTTGTCGAGTTCCATGCAAGAGAACCAGTCGACAGATAGGGGTTCCCGTCGATTAAGCCAAAGCTTTGCTTAGAAAAGGAGGCGGAAGCTTTGATGACAGGTCGGTTTGTGGGGTCACCAATGATTTGAGTATAGTACAAATCAATGAGGGAGTTACTGATGAGATACGTTCTTTCTCTGTTAGCAATACTGAATCCGCGATGTTATTTTGGGCACTCACCCAGCTGGGATATAGACAGTCGCGGGTGAAATAGTGCTTCCTTTGCACACACCAGGAATACATCGAACACCTTCACTGATTGCTGCATTTATAGCGGCCGTGTCGTCCGCAACTATTTCGTTAGCTATGAAACTGACTCCGAGTGAAGTACAAACCTCCATCGCCAACAGCGCCAAAGTCTTTCACGTTGCGAAATACAGGGTAAAGCTTGTCAGGATAATAGGGAGCACTCCCGCGGTGCTCGATGTCCTCAAGCCAGTACCTCGCGTCGGCACTACCCAAAAGGGTAAATAGGAAAAGAAGGAGGAGCTTCATAATGAAGAACCTGACAAGAGCGCGAGCGTGAATATACCTATAGGTAGCCCAGGTGGAAAACGCGTGAGTTGATCAAGAAAACCAGGTTTGAAAGAAAAAGGTCAAGAAGTTGTAGGTAGGTACCTAGAAGATATTTGATCGACAAGAAGTTACGTCCGAGGACCTCTTTGGTTAAGAAATGGGAAAGAGCTTATTGACTGTCACTCTGATCTTCCCTTGCGTGTATTCAAGGGTACGACTGCGCCTTCCTGTGGCAACCAGATCTCATCCCAGGTCTGATCCAGAATGTGGTTAATGGAAAGGGCAATGTGATCACGAGATATGATCATCTGTAGTGGAACAAGTCTAATGTAGGGCAGTGATTCATCAACTCCAACTTTACCTACACAAGAGATGAGAACCCCTCCAGGCAGTGTCAGCCCATGACAAGAGCAACTTCTCATCATCACCCACGACAAGTCTATTAGGTAAGATAATCAAGGCATGCTTGAGTACCTGTCATTACGAGAACATATGAGACAGGCTCTGAGATGGGTTGATCATAGTGTGAGTGACGTCTTTACGGCAATGAACGAGTTTATTCAGAGGAGTTCAGTTACACAGCAAGGAGAATATCAGAAAGATCACCACGTTGACTTGCAGGTAGTTGATGTGCAACCCGCTAGGGGTGAGTGATTGTATTGTATATGAGTGTGCGACAAGGTCGCAGCAGCCTTGTTGAAGACCATGCTTTTCTAGTTGAATATCTGACCCTATCCCAAAACGCCTTCCGATACGGTCATAGCCCATGATTATTTAGTGTAGTGTGGTGTGTTTGAGGTGAAAGTAGGAGTACAGTGATCTGTTTAGATCGTCGACTGTGTTGAGTCGAGAGCAACGGCTTGACCAAGGTTTCCACTTGCCATAGCCTTCTCGCCGGAGCGCTTGCGCAAGACGTTCTCGATGAAGGCTTCACCAGCCTTGTATGAAGAACGCACGAGAGGTCCACTGGCACAGTACAGGAAACCCATGTCCAGAGCTCGCTTGCGCCACATCTCAAACTCATCAGGGGTCACGTACTTCTCGACCTTCAGATGACGCTTGGTAGGTCGCATGTACTGACCGAATGTGACAACATCAACATCAGCCTTTCGAAGCTCTAATCATTGTTAGCTGATTCACATAGCATTATTCAAAAGGTTGTCTTACCCTCTAGCGCAGCCATGATCTCATGTTCCTGCTCACCAAGACCAAGCATCAGACTGGTCTTAGTGATAGGACCGTCCTTGCCCATAACATCCTTGACATGCTTCAACACAGACAAGCTCTGTCTGAACGTAGCTCTTCGGTCTCGCACATAGGGAGTGAGGTCTTCGACAGTCTCAACATTATGCGCATAAACGTCAAGTCCACTCTCAGCCACAACCTTGACCATATCCAAGTCTCCTCGGAAATCACCAGTCAAAGCTTCAACGAGCAATGACGGCTTCTTCTGCTTAATTCTTCGGATTGTCTCAGCAAAATGTTTCGCACCACCGTCTGCCAGATCGTCACGGTCCACGCTGGTCAGCACGACATAGCCAAGACCCCACCTGGCCAGGGCCTCTGCAGTGTTCTCGGGCTCGTGGGGATCCAATGCAGCAGGGTTGCGATTTGTCTTTACACTGCAGAAACGGCATCCTCTGGTGCATGTGTCGCCCATGAGCATAATAGTAGCTGTCGCAGCATTCTTATCTGAGCCGCCCCAACATTCTGAAATGTTGGGGCATCGAGCCTCCTCGCAAACGGTGTGTAGTCCCAATCCTCGTAGATCCTTCTTGATGCTCTTGAAGTTATCGTTACCGGCGGGGATCGGTGTCTTTAGCCATTCTGGGAGTCGTGTGATGGTTCGCTTCTTGCCCTCAGGGCCGACTTCGGCGGTCTTCAGAGAGTAAGCCTCTGCTGGAGACAGTGGCTGGGCTGGAGACGACGTCGCAAGGAAATCGGAGAAGTCTGAGACTGCTGTGTCCTTGAAATAACTCTTTCGTCGAGGTTTGCCGGGCTCGCTGACACTCGGAGGTACAGTGGCGAAGGTTCTAAGTATAGGCGTAGCGCTCAGCGCCTTACGAAGAGGGGTGTGTGCCCGCTTGAGGGATGGAGCAAGAGAAGCCATTATAGAAATACAAAGGGAAAGACTTCTACTTCTCCGAAAGAACAAGATAGTGAGAAATAAGAAGGCCGTTGGGCGTTCGTGGAGATATGGGGAAGCAGACTTCAAAAATAGCGGCAGCTTCAAAGAACTCAAATTCCTAGACTCGGGGGCAAAGGCCGATGAGACCCGCACATCCCGGGCCGCATCCGAGTGATGAGCCAATGAAAGGGCATCGCATTATCCTTATTCAGCTGCATTGTGTTTTTCCCGTCACGATTACCGCAATACCCAGGAGGCGAAAGAAGCTTTGAAGCCTGTAGAATCATTCATTGACTGGACAAAGACCATAAATCTGGTATCAGCCTCCTATATAGGTACATTTGGACCAACTTATACCGCAACACTCGACGGACAGAGACAGAGAAAAACCCTGGCTAAAAAAGGGTCCTTTGGCGCTTGTTCAGATTAGTCACCGGACGTAGATTTCCACTCCATTTCGAGTTGGCAACACATGGTCTCTCGTCTTCACTTTCACGCAAGGTCCAAGCATCGGTGAGCGTGACAAAGTCTATTGCTCTCATACTATCTACTAGCCATCTATCATGGCTCATCATCGTTGGTCCGGTGTCGGACACTCAAAAATTCACCAATCCTCCTTATTCATGTAAATCGTATCCCACCCCTTCCGAATTAAATCAAAGCCATACTCCAAGCTGCAAACCATCCTCCAAGGATCAAGCAGAGCTAGATCCTGGATCACCTGCGCCGTCGTAAAAAGGGGGTATCGCCAAAAGAGAAGTATAGTAAAACCAGTTCATCCGAGAAGCAGAGTTACTGAAGTGAATATGGATTATTTTCCACGTCGCCGACGTCGTCCCCGTCTCTTTGGAAACGACTCTCTACAGGGCAGCAGAGTCGAGTGAAGAGATGTTGACTGAATAAATGTGGTAAAAAAGGGTCTCCAGCCAGGAGTATACACCAGTTGTCGTGGTGAGAAGGGGATATGATCTCAAAGCCATTGAGTGGTTACCAAGCCTGGGAGTGATATCCTCAAGTGAGGAAAGTTGGAAGTGTGATATGCATGGTGAAAGTGAACAGGCTTGGGAACATCAACAGCTACCCTTCAACACCAGAGACAACTCGAAAGGGTGAACCAAACGCAGCGCAGTCGAGGCGCTGGGTACATGCTGCCAGGGAAGAAAGAAACAGCAAGAGTTGAAAGCCCGCATGTTTTGTCAATGGAGCGGGCGTGATGAAGCGTAAGGAAGCAGTCAAGCTATCCAGGAGGCAGAGTCTCAAAACTCATCAAAGGTGAAGCAGGCGACAAGTGTCGACCTGCTGTTGGTATCGTGGCGTTTCATCATAAAGAATAGGCCGCGCTGGTGGCCAGGGTATAAAAGGTGAATGGACAAGAAATGGAAGACGGTGGCTGTAGTCAACTTTGATGCAAGTCGACAGTCGTGAGATTCTCAAGGAAACTCATTCGATGCAGAACGCGCTTACAGAAGGGCAGCGGCAACCATACCAGCAACACCGACCACAGCGAATTTACCGACGGCGACAGCAGATCCAGCGTTGCCAGGAACCTCGGAGGGCTCAGACGAACCACCAGTGGTACCAGCTGTGTTAGAGGCCTTAGGGGTAGAGACGGGAGTGGTGTTGTTTTGAGAAACAGGCCAGAAGGTCGTGGTCTCCTCAACAAGAGCTGTGGAAGTAACCTCGACGGAAGTCTCAACAGCAGTGGTGCTCACACCAGTGGCGGTGATGGTGTGTACCTGAGAGAGAAAATAGGTCTTGGTAACGACGGCGGTGGACGTGTGAGTAGTGGTACCCTCGTTAGCGAGAGCGAAGGCAGGCAGAACAACCAGGATGAGCTTGGAGAAATGCATTGTGTTGGTGTTGTTTGTTGTGTAAGTGCTTTCAAAGCGTTTGCGGTTGGTGTAAGTGAGTGAGCGAGTTGGAAGTGAGAACAGATCGATGCTCTGTATCCAGACAGCGAGAAGCACAAGCTAATAAGTAAAGTAACTTATGTATGTATTCAGCGAAGAAATGTACGAGCGAGATAGACTCTGCCAACGAAGTCTGTGGACCGAGAACAAGTTTGTTTCGAAGCGTAGAAGGGTGGCTTGTCAAAGTCGGGGGGGATCCATATGAAATACTACGAGGAACCTGAGAGCAGAAGCAAACACAGAGAAACAGCAACTCTCAGCTTCTGCAGCACGCACTAGCACACGAACCCTGACTCTCGGCCAAGACTAAGGCCTGGCAATGGCAGAGCCAGAGCGCAGGCGACGTTTGGTGATGGTGGGATGGGAGGGGCGGACTAGGCTCGAGCCCATTAAACTGGTACATGTAACACGGACAGACCCCTATTCGTCGGTCATGTCTCAAGTACTTGTGACCTGACCAGGCCTGTCATGCTCCTCGAGGGAAATTACAGCGCATTTTGCTTGACAGCTTCAGGTAGTCTCACCGAGCAGGCCTGTCCATATCTGGTTGCTGAAACTTGGGCCTAGGCCATGTCTACTTATTAGACCCTTTATTCGAATCCCTTGCCATGGGCCATCAAGGCCATGACATTCATCCAGGCTCTCGGCTCTCTAACGCTTTGTGCGGCAGAATTTGATACTCTGGAGGCACAAAGAGGGTTTCACCGGGGACCTGAGACCCTGGTCTCCCGTGTGATGGATGGATGGAAGAAAACTCTGCATTCTAGGCATTAGGCATTGTTCCCGTCGGCTACAGGCTACCAGTAGAGACAGGCGACGAGATTGTTGAGTGGCGATGAAATCATTGTGCAGCCCACTCAAATCAAGTCAATGACTGGGAGATGAGGGAATTAAAGAGAAAAAGACGCTCTGCCTTAAAAAGTCATTGATAATTTCTGGAGAAAAGGTGGCGCTCGTTGCCGCTACTCATGTAGACTCGAGACGGGTATAAGGCGTTTTCTGAGGGGAATTGAGTGTTGATTGGTTGTTTGCAAGTCTCTGTTCAATCTTATCAGCCCAATTTAATAAGTGTCGTGCACTTTCACAACAGCGCAAAAAAGTAAAATTTGCATCCCTCAGCGGTCGTCGATTGGCTGATTGGCAGGCACACCCGCGGCTGTTCCTGCGTTGTGCCTGGCGCCAGGCTTAATTGGTCTCAAAGACTCAACCGACACCCGCCGAGAGACATCACCAAGACACAAGCTGCGCCAAGAGACCGTCGATCATTCTACCGTGAAGCGCTACTGCAATGAGAATTAGTTAGATGAGTCTAATTTTCTATGTAATTGTCATTTCTCTCAAGTCTCAAGAACAGCTTTGTGTTAGTCACAGCCCCCAACAACGAGCACGCAATGTGTACCCAAGGTAGCATCCATCATCCATCAGCTCTCCCAACAACAATGCCTTGTGAGGCTACTTTGTTCTACCTTCCCTAGGTATGAATGCTTTGTGCTCTGTTTATTTTTATGCTCCTCTCTACCTTTGTCTCCGCGGAACTGAAACTCTGCCACAACGGCAATCCCGGTCGACTCAACGGTCGTTTGACACTTGGCCGGGGTACGCCATTCTGCCATATTTCCTGAAGCTGGAAAAATAAGGCCTGGTCATTATGAAGAGTTGGAGCCTGGATGTCAGCGCTGATCGGCTATCCGTACCCGCCCCAGATTCGCGTGGGTGCCGTGGGTGCCGTGGGTGCCATGTGCTACTGTATGCACTCTATGTATGGTGCATCACTGCATAACTCTGTACAGGTAGGCTCCTTGAATGCCTTGATTTTGCTTCTATTTCTGTCTGTCTGTCTGTCTGTCTGTCTGTCACACCGCTGCGCTGTGTTGTTTAAACTGCGTCCAATCGTCACCATTTCACTCCAATGTTGACGCAACTGACGTGGCCAAGCTGTGCGACTCCCAAGCAAAAACAGTTCTATCCTTTTCTGGTATAGCGCACTTATCTCGTCGTCAATGCGTGCTAGGGGAGGAAAGAAAACTCAGGACCTTGACCCTAAGCGATGAAAATATTTAGGTAAAGCTAGCCTAAGCTTAGGGGACTTTTTGCTAAGTTTCTTTTGACAGCCTATACCAAGGCCCGATCTTTTTTTCTTGCTCCCTGAGGGCGTAGTCGCTGTCTGTCGCTGCACCATGCGGATCGCGTGCCTTGAAGCGGCAGCTTTCCGTTCCTCAATTTCTTGGCTATGGCTAGGACCCCTGGTCCTTGTTATGGTGATGCTCAGCCCTGCAATGACGGACTTGGCTCTTACAACTGCTTTGACGTCAAAGTTTCTCCGTAGCAACGGACATCGACTCTAACTTCGATGCCAGGCAAACAAGTTTGTTCTCAAGTGTGCTAGGCCCTAAGACGAAGAAACACAGCGGCTTTTCACACTCAATCGCTTGCATCAAGTGTAAGTTCCAATAAGCCCCAGAGGCATTGCCCGTGCGTGTGTACCTTCAGTCATCAATACGAGGTTACGCTGCATATGAACATGTGCCATCACAATGATGATTTGTTGCCTTGGGCCTAAACTTTAGCAGCGAACTAATACCAACCCTCATGATTTTCATAGTGTGAATCCGAGCTGCATGCCAGCGCATTGAGATCAAGGTCCTGGAGGTAATATGTCTGATCCTGTGATGACCAAACTGCGGCCGTTGATGGCAAACCACAAACAATACATCTGACGGTCAAATATCCAAGATCGGTTGTCCAGAATAAGCATACCTTACCATTTCATCATATTAGGTCATAAAAATAATCGAATCTCATAGTCCTTTACCTGCAAGATTTTCTCTAGTATCGCAAATATATGTAATAGTAGCATGTGCCTTTTACCTACCCTGGACCGAAGTGTTGTATAACGCCTGTATCGAAACCATATATAATATTAAGACTTATTCTAATATTGTGTCAGGCGATATCAGAATAGAAAGACTCGGTTATGGCAATGAGGTATTGTGTTATTGGATGATATACTTTTTCAACAAAAGGTTTGTGTGAGTCTTGCTTTTATAGTACAGACGGCCAGCAGATCAAACTAAATAGTTGAGAACAACTCTAGGCAGCATATACACTCGCCTGTATGTAGAGACTTACCCAATAGCTGTGCTAGCATTGTGTGTATTTTAATTAGGCAACTAACCTTGAAATTTTAAGAGGTACCAATATAAAACTGGTATTACCTCCAGTCATTGTGATAAGGAGAATTCCAGATCTATTATAGACTTGCCAAAAAGTGGAGCTCCCGTCTTTCTCGAAAAGCTAGGTCGTGACGTCGCAATCAACTTCAGCCTCTTCAATACTTTCCTACATCTCAAAATCATCCAGCCTCAGCGCTCTCATTCCCGTCTTAGCATCCAGGAGTATTACATAAAGTTGAAGAACCGCACATCCATCTTTGCAATCAGCATCGCGCCTATAAGAACAAAAGCTGTCGCAAAATAGCTGCAAGCTCGCAACGATGACAGACTCACCACCAACGGAGCCCCGAGCTCGCTCAAGATCACCCGCTCCCAAGGACAAGGACGATCGCAAAGGTCGCGATGATACATACAGAGAGAATGATGAACGTCGCCAACGAAGAGACCGCAGCAGGTCGCGCGATCGTAACAACAACCGCGACCGCAGAGATTCGCCTCCACGCAGACCCCGAGATCGATCGCGATCACCAGCGCGAAGACCCAGAGGATCAGGCGGCTTCAAGTGGAAGGGAGAGCGCCGAGATAACTACAGAAACCGTGACTTCCGCAGGCGGTCGCCGCAGCGACATCGGGATCGCGACTATGGCAGGGATCGGAACTACCGTCGAGATGACCGTGATGGAGGACGGGATAGACAGCGAGATGGCGAACGGGATCAGAGAAGGGAGAGAAAGGAAAAGAAGGAAGAGAAGCCTAAGGCTGCTGTGGCCCAGGCAGGCGAGGAGATGATCATCGTCAACGTCAACGATCGACTTGGTACGAAAGCTGCTGTACCCTGCTTGGAGTCTGATACCGTTGGCCAGCTGAAGATGATGGTCGCTGCTCGTATCGGCCGTGACCCTGGCCAGATTATCTTGAAGCGACAGAGTGAGAGACCATTCAAAGACCACATCACTCTTGGTGATTATGGCATCTCGAACGGCGTGCAACTGGATCTGGAAATTGATACACGGGACTAAAATGGCATGGAAGCACTGTTCAACATGGACTCTGGGAGCAAAGTTTTCAACATTTTACTTTTTATTCGGCGTTATCTGGATTGCATGACGAAAAAAAAAATACATAATCGAACAGAAACAATTTAGTCTGGGAATACTGGCGTGAGCCATGCCATATAAGAGAATTCTCATCAAGAGGTCGTATCCAAATTCATCGAAGTCGTTAAGAAAAAGCGCCTCGTAACCCGCAACACGCCTATACCGCGGCTGAGATCTTGAACCCAGATATAAAAGTAGGTATTTCGACCGAAAAAAAGAAGAGCCAAAAGAACTGCGATGCCCTCAAAGTATATGATATATGTGCTTTAACATCCTTTTTTCCTGCACAACGAAGAAAATAGCCAAGGAGATATCCAACAAAGACAGAAAATGAAGAGAACAGGGTCGCTGGAAAACAAACGAATGATGGTCATAAGCATTACTTCGAGCTTTTTCTCATTTGAACATGGTGTTGGGGTCCCCATCGAATATCCCTGATTGGGTGCGGTAGCCTGAATCTTGCTCCAGAGCACTGCGGAATAAAGACGATATTTGACCGTCGGACTTCAGATCCTGAAGCTTTTCTTCTGGTTCATGAAATTGAGGCTCAGCCATCTCGACAGTGACTCGAAGCTCGGGGTTAGACCCCATGTGGTCAAAGTTCATGTCATTGAAATCATCATACGGCTGATTCAGCCACAGTTTCTCCTCGACTTTGGGTGAGCGTTGCATGAGCCCCATGGATTCGCCAGCGGTAGATGGCACCCTTGAAGCAGTGGACTGAACCTGGGACACTATATCAGACAGGGATACTATCGCATCTCTATCATAAAATGGCATTGCCGAGTCCTGGAATAAGTTCGGGTCTGCAGCTGCAGCATCGAAACACGCACCCAAGAGCATTTTATCTTCATCATTATATATAGGCGAATTCATACTTGTTGGCAGTTGCATGCGTGATCTATGGCGATCGCCTGTAGCCGTTTTATGCACCAATGATGGATCAAAAGACTGTTGTGACATGTGGTTTTGTGCAGATGAAGGTTGAAGCCGCGTAAAATCGCCATTCTGAGAGGGGGCCTGCGAGAATGCCTGTGGAGGGGCCTGTTGGAATGATGACTGCCAACTGGAGTAGGGGTAAGAAGGGGGAAACATGCTTTGTGTCTGTGTCTGAGCCTGAGGTTGTGGATGCGCTTGTTGTGACTGAAAGCTGTAACCGGGAGATCCACCTCGCAGACTTCCAAAGGAAGTTGCTTGACTCATTGGCGAGTAGGGAGATTGAGTGACCTCCTGAATCCCGTTTCTTTGCATGTCCTTCACCATACCTGCGACAAGCTCTGGCGGGGTATTATATATCATCAGGGCAATTGGCGGTTGGGAAGGTTGCTGGGCACTTTGTTGCTGCCACGATGAAGGAAGTGGTGGCGCCGCGTGTAGATTAGGTGGGTTTCTCGTAGCCTGTTGAGGAAACTGGTTGGGCCTCTCTGCCCGTGGCCGCTCCTGGGTCGCTGGAGAGACTGTGGATGCTGAAGGGACCTTTGCTTTGCCCTGTCCATGAGGTGCCTTTGACGCAGCAGGGCGAAGATCGCGAGTGGGCTGTTCTGTGGCAGGACGGCGTTGTGTCTGGTTGTTGTTGCTTTGCTGTCTCTGGTTGCTGCGATTGTACTTGTTTGCAAGGCTTCGATGGTTCGACTTGCGTGGTGGCATGTTTTTAGGAGGTCCGCTGGGCTTGACGGTAGCCGAACAGAAGGTGGTGTATAGAATATAGACTTTCTTCTCCTTTGGCTGCTCGGCATTGTAATCACATAATGGTTCAGCCATATGATCTTGCATGCCCTTCTTATCAAACGTGCGCCAGCATCGCAAGCAGAGGGCGTTGCCGTAATGCTCTTGATCTGAGAAATCTTGTCCCTGCCACTCGTGCAACGAGTCGCATTTGCTACAGTTTCCCTTCGCTTTGATGAAAGGGTCGAAAGTTTGACAACTTGTCAGGTACTTGCGAGCAGTATAGTATGGATCTCTTCCACGAATAAGACCATGATGATCGGCAGCGTGAGTGACGATGTGTGATATTTCATCCTTGCGGCCTGAGCAGGCATGCCTTTCAGGAGACGAGAAGCGCTTTGGGTCGAAAAGCCAGAAAAAACATGTCTCGCAAGCGCCTATGAAATCGTCAGGCGTGACCAGATTGTTTGGGCGCCCACGTACAGGACCGTCTTTCCGAACATTGGATGAAGTTGAACCACTGGAAGCTGACAATGGTTGGATACTTCGAGTTTGACGTTGAGACTCTTGTGTATCCTCGATCGTTTGCAGTGGCACACTTGTGCCTTGCTGGGGTAGTCTGGAAGAACCAGATGACGCTGGAGATGTACGGCGTACCGATTGGCTCTTGTGTCCGGACCTGTACCGCTTTGCGTGTTGATATTTGCCAGTCGCTTCATCGTCGGTTGAGCGACTGTTTTGGCGCTTAGGAACTTTCTTTGAACCTGAAGATGTGTCTGTACCGGCTACTGACCAAGCTGTCTGTTGGGATATCGGACCGGGTGGTTGCTTGTAAGTACCACGTGTATGTGGTCCAGATGGAGTAGTGAAAGCTGAAGAACCTTGAGGTGTTGCTAAACCCGGGGGTCTTCCTTCGTCATGATTACCATTGTCGGTATATCTTATTTGTCTGTCGGAAGGGGTACCAAATGGCAGAAAAGATTGTGATGAAGGCCTAGGTCTCTGCATCAAACGTTCATCAATGGATGTAACATTGTTCGATGGGATGAAGAACCGATTGTGCGGACCCGTCGTACTGGGCGTACCAATTGTCTGAGTTGATGGCCTGCGGCCTTTTTGAAGCACATCATCGACACGGCCAATAACTCTGTAGTTATCAAGTTGGCGTTGAGGTAGAGATCGGGAAGTGATAAAGGTATTCTGTGATGGCTGAGAATTTGGTTGATGATGGAGCCAGTTCGCTACTTGGAGACTGCTTCCGCGACGCTGCTGTTCCTCTAGCTGTTCCAGCTCCCAGTCGGTAGGGTCATTCAATCGTGGGAGATTGCCAAGGTCGATGTTTTCGTTACTCTCGACGTTCTGGTCGCTATTCGCGCGACCCAAGCCCTGGTTTGATAAACCGTCCATGGTGAATCCTTGATGCAAACCTCCCAATGGCGTTGCAATGCGACGGGAGGCGGGCTAGTACACCCCGCTCTCAGCTAAACGAGGATGATAGCTGTAGTTATTGATGAGGTCGAGATGGCAGATTGGTGGCGAAGGTTTGGAGGTGATGAAGCAAACGGGGAAAGGATTGGGAGATGGAAGGTGAGGCATAGTGGAACAGATTAAAGAGGCCCGACAATGGGAGTCCACAATGGGTAGGTAGGACAATGTGAAGGTATCTCGTACCGAATAAGGCTGCGAGATGGACAAGTTGATTGGCGGTCGAGGTTGAAAAAGGCATCCTTTTGAGTTAGCCCAACTCATTTTCAACCCCCCAGCGAAACTGCGCCCGACGATTTGGCGGAGGGAATATCATGGTGAGTGAGCTTGGGTCGAGATGTTGATGTTGATGTGTTGTTGGAGGTTGAAAGATAGTTGAGATGATTTTGAGCCAACGGCGAGGACAATTGAGGGATGAAAACAGGGGAGTCTCAACGGTAAAAGACGTTGTCGGTGTTATTGGCAGCCAGTGGTTCGCCCACTTATGTCATTGCCGTCCATACAGAAAAGAGGGGTATTAGGCAGAATGTAATGCGAAAACCACACAAATGTGTGCAAGATTGGTAGCATTGGGTAGCAAGATGACCGAGAAAGTCTTGAGACCTTGTTTGTTTGTTTGTATGATCATTGAGCAACGTTACCTCATGTCATACTAAGTAAGGTAGCTAACGTTTAACACTCAATGCCAGCATCAGCCCCAAGACGACCAATTGAGAGGCCAAGAAATAGGCTGCCCAATACTTGAGCTCCAGCCTATCGTTGAACAAATTGGCATAGAAGTGGCTTGTTTGATTGGCCTTGGTAAAACAAGAATATCAAATTGAAGCCCATTCATGCCCCGAAGCTTCAGAGGACACTTACACAGCCCTTGATCTTGATAGGCCTGGTGGGGAAAGCGGGAACCATCGTGGAGTCGGTCTGGCTCCCTTTTCCGTGGAGTAGAAAGATCGTACTGGCATTGATATATTAAACCCGGGGAATTATTAGTAAATTTCCAATAAATATACAGGAACTAAAAGAAATGCCGAATTCGACTCCCAACCCGATCCCACAGACTCTCATTGCTATGTCTAGGGTATTCTTAGGAATGGATGTCAGAAGACATACCCACCGTCTGACTACTACATGATGGGCAATTGATTATTCAGTCAATCAAAAGGTTTCGCTTAGCCTATCTGAACCTCCAAAAACCTTGATTTTTGAGGTCTTGTGCTCTATCTCATGTCCTGGGCGTTCCGACAAATCGCGATGATGCTGCTGACGGATTGTTCCCTTTGATCTCCCATGATCGTGGCAGCCAAGACGTGCATTTTATCCAAACTCGCAAAATTTGAGGCGAACATGTCGTGCTGCTGTGTCAGTCACCGGATCACGCATAGAAAAGACCACGAGGAGGATTGGTTCCAGGGCTACGACAGAGCCGCATCCAGCCCCAGATTTGAACCATTGGTTATCGCCAATCCATCCATGTAAACAGACATGACGCCATCCATGACAAGAAGCCTATACCAAAATACGCGCATACCGAGATCGCGCCCGAGTTAATAATTGCCCAGGATATTACTCTCATAAGAAATTTCCATAATAGGATAGCTAGGGGAGGACAGAAACATCAGACCTTGATCCTAAATGACAAAAAGACTTAGGTAACTTAGCATAAGTTTAGGATATCTTTATAAAGTTTAGGAGACCTTTTACTTAGTTTATTTTAACACCTCATACCAAGGTCTTATGTTTTCTTGCTCTCCGAGGGATATCGGTCAAATATTCCCCTTGCTCCGTAAACCGTAACTGGGCGTGTGCCAAGAGATGCCATCCTAGCCCATAATCCCCAACAGGGCTGAAGTGTTGCTCGTTCCGGCAAGTCTCGGCGCCGGCCACGAGCCTCAACTCCGAGGATCCAGGGCATGAATTCGAGGTCAGGGTTGCAATGACCAACTCGTCTTTGTTAGGAAATAGGCGGCGAGCTTGTCGATCGTTGTAGCGACGGCGAAGCCAACCTTGTATAGTAAAGCGGATCGACAACTTCTCCAAGAAGCATTGGAGCTTATTCCATGGTGTATGATTCGCTCGTGTCCCCGAAGATCAATGTCAACGCCGCCAATTTCCGTCGTAGAAGGAGATATATAGTTTCTGAACGTCATTACCTCATATGTATCCCTGCTTGCTACAATTACATGATGTATATCTCATATGGATTCGGGGAGGTGTCCGACTGTTGTTCGCATAACTCGCCGTAACACAAAAGCATGCCGAGTCGTTTCAACCGACAATCAGTAGGCAATTAATATTACTTGGAGATGTATTGTAGAAGACAGTTAAAGGGTATAGGCAACTAGGTAGAGTCTCTAAACAGAGACCAGAACAGCCACCAAGCTCAGTACAAGGTCGTCTTAAACTTGGAACGTCCCGCGTGGAAGTTGTTTTGATCTAGGCTAGAACTCAGCATTTCCATATTGGAAGGACAATGCAGTCTATGCAGTAGGCTATGAAACTACAAGCCGGAGCATGAGTCGCGTCGCAGTGTCGCCGAGTAGATAAATGTCGATCATTCTCTGTCGAGGTCTAGCGTCCTGGGGATGAAACAAGATTCGGAGAAGAATACCACGAGCTTTAGACCTTGAACTCCAGCTCCAATGATGTATCTGGATACTTAGAATTCAAGTTCAACTACGAAGCATTCAAGTTCTCAGAGTCTCCAGGACTTTGCACAGCGTTGAGACGAGGCAAATACCTTTCTTTCCAAGCTTAAGGTGAAATGTTCCCCCAATCTCTCATCACTGTCAATTCTGTATAAATATGATCGACGAATCCTTGCACCCTCTCTGATATTCCCCAGACCATACCCCAGATGATGAACTTTATCCCCCGCACACTATCTAGCCACACCCCATGTAGGCATGTATGCATACTCCTTCATGACAACGTCCCGTCATCACTCGAGTTCTCCAGACTTTGACTGCCCGGGTGGCGCCGCTGAGTACAGTTAATCGTCATTCTACTGTCTGTGTTTGGCTTAAGGGCGTGGAGCAGAGACTGCATACTTGAATTAGGTTTCGGAGCCAAGAGAATTTGAACAGCCACTCCAGCCGTTGAGCAGTTTCGGAGGTTTATCTAGAGAAATGTAGTCTTCTTGTCAGTATATAAAGCCTGAAGTATCCCGATTGAGTCGTGCTTCTCTGTTTCAAACAGTCCCATCAACACTAGTAATCCAACATCCGGCGCTCCATATAACCCCTTACTTATTCTTCCATCACTAGCCATGCCTTCTAAAGATGACAAAATTCTCCATGATGAGGATGATGGAACGATAGAAGACATCAACATCGTACCTACAGCAGACCTCCCGACAAGACTCGCAGACAGCGTCGCCTATGGCCCAGGAGGTATTCGAGGCGTTATACAGTCCCCCTTTGTCTTTGGAGCTGCCTTTCTCGCCTCATTAGGCGGCTTCTCTTTTGGATATGACCAAGGCGTTATTTCCATCATCAACGTCATGCCTCAGTTCCACGATGTCTTTCCTAGGGCAGCCTCTGGCTTTGGGAAGGGCTTCATGACTGGTATGTTGGAGTTTGGAGCTTTCTTGGGTTGTTTCTTCATGCCCTGGATGGCCGATAAGATCTCCCGGAAGAATGCTCTGGCTGTAGTTGTTGTGATCTTCAACATTGGTGCCATACTTCAGACTGCTGCCGTCAACTATGAAATGCTCGTTCTTGGTCACACAGTTGGTGGAATAGGTGTCGGAACTCTTGCATTGGTAAGTCTCAAACCCATATAACTTGAAGCACTTGTCTGAGACCTTTCCAGGGCGCTCCTCTTTACATCTCCGAAATCTCACCCCCGAATCTACGAGGAACTCTTCTGGTTCTCGAATCCATATCTATCTGCGCTGGCGTAGTTGTTTCATTTTATATCACCTATGGAACTCGCCACTTGGAGGGCGAGATTGCCTTCCGTCTTCCCCTGGGCCTTCAAATGGTCTCTGCAACAATCGTCGGAGTTGGAATCCTCTTCTTCCCTTACTCACCCAGATGGCTTGCCCTTGTTGGACGCACAGAGGATGCTCTCAGCAATCTATCTCGAATGCGTCGCCTCCCCCCTGATGACTCCAGAGTCCTTACTGAGTATCAAGGCATTATCGCCGAGGCGCAATTCCAGAAAACCGTGCTTGAGCGCCGCCACCCTGGTAAACAGGGCTTCACGCTTGAAGTCTTGACTTGGCTTGACTTGTTTAGCCCCAAGACGTGGCGAAGAACTGCCGTGGGTTGTGGGATATTATTTTTTCAACAATTCAGCGGAATCAACGCATTCATTTACTACGCCCCGACTCTTTTCCAGTCACTTGGCCAGTCTGAGGAGATGTCTCTCACCATGTCTGGTATCTTTAATGTTCTTCAGCTAGTTGCTGTTGGCGTCTGTTTCTTTATCATAGATCGAGTTGGCCGCCGTCCTCTAGCCATCTTTGGCGGTGTTGGAGGTGCTGTTTCGTGGGGAATCATGGCTATTCTTGTTGGCATCTTCTCCCACGACTGGAAGGCCAATGCAGCAGCTGGTTGGGGATGTGTTGCTATGGCCTTCATATTCATTCTATGTTATGGAGTTTCATATTCGCCTCTGGGTTGGGCCCTGCCATCAGAAGTCTTTCCCAGTGCAACTCGATCTAAGGGTGTAGCCCTGTCAACTGCAACTTGCTGGATTTGTAACTTTATTGTTGGTGAGTCTTGTATAGTCCTTTCTTACAAGAAGCGTCACTAATCCACATATGTAGGTGTCATTACTCCTCCTATGCTGGAGTCCATTGGATTTGGCACATATGTCTTTTACGGATCCTGGTGCGCTATTGCAGCTGCCTGGGCATACTTCCTAGTTCCCGAGACAAAGGGCAGATCTCTAGAGGAGATGGACCAAGTATTTGGAGACAACAGTGGTAAAGAGGAAAAGGAGATTTTGAAAGCAACTGCTGCGCAGGCCAGGAGTGCAGGCAATCCTATTCATCATGTATAGTTCGTTTGCTACCCTCAAATGGGATAGTGAACCTACATTTTGGTCAAGACATGAGATATTTATGATGATCGCCAATGAAGCTGAACGGCCCATACTTTCCTACATATGATATGAAAACTGCAGTTTTGTATAGCTGGTGAGGACGTGTGGGATTGTGCGCGCATTCACTACCGTCTCGCTGTAGTCAAAGTCGCGTGTTGAGTTGTTGACCTAGTATCACAATGAAAGCTCACAAAACCACTGGCTACTAACGCGGTATCAATCATTTTCTATACTTAAACTAAACATTCTACCTTCCGTGCCTCATATCCCATTCCCCATGACCGTAAACATCCCAGTAACCCGAACACCAAAATGCAAATTTATTTTTAATTTAAGCGACCCATTTACGGGCGTTCAAGAAGAGCTGGAACCAAGGACCATATTGTCCCCGCTCAGCCAGCTGGCGCTCAGGCTTCCATGAGCCAACGTCGGCCATAATGGTACGCTCGGGGTGAGGCATCATGGCGACGACACGGCCGTCCCTGCTCTGCACACCTGCGATACCCTGAGGGCTGCCGTTGGGGTTGAAGGGGTATCTCTCTGTAATAGAGCCGTAGTTGTCGACATAGCGGAAGGGAATAAGACCTGAGTCGTTGACGGACTGCAAGTCGTTGGCGGAAGAGAAAGCTGCTCGGCCCTCACCGTGAGAAACGACGATGGGGAACGAGGATCCGCTCATGCCACTGAAGAAGACAGAGTTCTCGGACTTGTCTTCGATGGTCACCATTGAGTATCGGCCCTCAAACTGGGTGCTGGCGTTTTCAACTGGAAATGGTTAGCTTCCGCCGCTGCGAATACAAGCAGAATGACATACCGAATGTTGGCCAGTGCTCGGCTCCGGGGATCAACTCCTTGACTGAACATTGTTAGCATGATTTAAGAACCAACGAACGAGGTATGAACTCACGTCGAGTCAGCATCTGACAACCGTTGCAGACACCGAGTGAGAAGGTATCAGGACGCTGGAAGAAAGCCTCAAACGTCTTGCGAGCACCGTCATGCATCAGGATAGACTGGGCCCAACCGTTACCAGCACCGAGAACGTCACTACCGGATGTTAGTATCGCTTGAAAAACGAGCAAATTCCGGCACAAAGCTAAAAATGGATTTACTTACCCATACGAGAAACCACCACAGGCAGCAAGACCTCGGAATCCGTCCAGAGAGAAGCCGTCAAGGATATCAGACATGTGGACATCAACAGCATCAAAGCCAGCAGCTCGGAAGGCAAAGGCCATCTCGGCGTGACCGTTGACACCTTGCTCTCGAAGAATGGCAACTGCGTGATGTTAGCATGTACACAATTCGCTCAGCACTTTGTGATCTTACCTCTGGGCTTGTATACCAGGCTCTTGATACTTGTGAGGGCTGGAAGGCTGACATCAGCGGGATCAAACTTGAGCTTGTAGTGTAGACCAGGATCCCTGTTATCTTGAATAGCCTCGAACTCTGACTGAGCACACTCGGGGTTGTCTCGGAGCTTCTGCATCTCGTAAGAAGTGCTAGTCCACCACTGTTGGATCTTGGCACGATCCAGGTCGACGATGGTCTTTGATCTGTACTTGACAAGGAGAGACTGCTTGCTAGTAGGGCGAACATAGCCGATAGTCTTGATAAGACCATGGGGAGGACCACATGTTGCGAAGCACCTCTTGAACTTGATCTCGTCACCTCGGCGGATTTGGAAGACAGCTCCCAACTCTTCGTTGAAGAGGGCATCGAGCACCTTGTCCTCAGACTCAGCAAGGTTGTCAATAGAAATATCAGCGCCACATCGGCCAGCAAACATCATCTCGGCAACAGTTGTGAGCAGACCACCATCAGATCGATCGTGGTATGCGAGGACAATGTCTTCTTGATGAAGCTGCCACAAAGCATCAAAGAAGTCACGGATGATCTGAACATCGCGAACATCAGGAGATTCGTTACCAATCTGACCGAGTGTCTGGGCAAGAGCGGAGCCACCCATGGCACGGAAGCCCTGAGCAAGGTCAACGAAGACCAGGACAGACTCGCCAACCTCCTCAACACGGCGAAGCTGGGGCGTCCATGTGCTGCGGACATCTTCGACCAAGCTGAAGGCTGAGATAACCAGTGAGACAGGAGCAGTTACAGTCTGGGACTCAGACGTGTCCTTGTCCTTCCAGGAGGCCTTCATAGACAGAGAGTCCTTTCCGACAGGAATTGAAACACCAAGTTGAGGGCAGAGCTCCATGCCGATAGCCTGAACAGCATCGTAAAGAGCAGCACCTTCGCCAGGGTGACCAACAGCGGCCATCCAGTTGGCTGAGAGCTTAACGCGCTTGAGATCGCCGTTGACGGGACCAGGCTTGATGTCAGCAGCACCAAGGTTCATCAAACTCTCAACAACAGCCATACGGGCAGATGCGGCAGCCGAGATGAGAGCGAGGTTAGGCTTCTCGCCCATGGCCATGGCCTCACCACGTCGCTTCTTGTCATCAAGACTGAAGCTAGTAAGGGTGACGGCAACATCTGCGACCGGAGTCTGCCAAGGACCGACAAGCTGGTCTCGAACAGATAGACCGCCAACAGTACGGTCACCGATAGTGATGAGGAAGTTCTTTGACCCAACAGAGGGAAGGTTGAAAACCAACTCTGTAGCTTTAGTGACCAAATCGCCAATGTCAGAGCTGCCACAGTGCTCGGTGAGACTCTTGATAGCGTCAAAGGGACGAAGGTTCTTCTCAACGCGTTGAACGTCCTTAGAGATTCGTCGTCCAGGAGGGAAGAGAACATCCATGGGGAGGTTAATGGGATCAACGGGAGGCTGAATAGTAGGCTCACGATCAGTGAGAACAAGCTTTGAAACACCACTCTCATCCTTGGTAACCGCAGTTCCTACAATGGAGAAGCCACATCGCTCTCGTCGGCAGATGCTAGTGAAGCGGTTGAGACCATCCTTGTTGACGAGAAGAACATATCGTTCCTGAGCCTCGTTACACCAGATCTGAAGAGGAGACATAGAGTTATCGGCGCTCTCAACCTGCCGAAGTTCGAACTTGCCTCCAAACCCAGCGTCCTTCACAAGCTCAGGAAGAGCGTTTGAGAGACCACCGGCACCAACATCGTGGATAAAGGCAATTGGACTTTCTGGTCCAAGGGCAACGCAAGTGTTGATGACCATCTGAGCTCGTCGTTCCATTTCGGGGTTTCCACGCTGGACACTGTCGAAGTCAAGATCCGCTGTGGCATCGCTGCCAGTGTTGGAGGAGGCAGCACCACCACCAAGACCAATTAGCATAGCAGGCCCACCCAGGACAATAACATGGGCACCCTCTTCAACATGGCTCTCTTCCTTGAGAGCATGTTGGGGTCGAACGCTACCGATACCACCAGCAATCATGATTGGCTTGTGGTATCCTCTGTACTCTGGAGCGTCGGATCCGGCCTCGTTGGTGAGAAGAGTACGGAAAGTACCGGTCAAGGCAGGGCGACCAAACTCGTTATTGAAGCGAGCAGAGCCAATTGGGGCCTCCAGCATGATGTCAAGACTGGAGGCGTAGTGAGAGGGACATCCAATATCAAGCTCCCATGGCCTCTTGTTGCCAGGAATCAAGAGATCAGAAACCCAGAAACCGGCAAGACCAGCTTTGGGAGAAGAGCCACGTCCAACAGCGCCCTCATCTCGAATCTCACCACCACTTCCAGTTGCGGCACCGGGAAAGGGGGAGATGGCAGTGGGGTGGTTATGCGTTTCAACTTTGATGAGAGGCTGGACAACCTCGCGGGTGAGCTTCCAGCTTCCGGTGGAATAGTCTGGAGCCCAGTAGTTACCCTCATCACCAGAAAGGCTACGAGTGAATGTTAGCAAACAAGCCCAAATACTTGATCCCGAACCGGTATTGTATTTGCGTAACCAAGACTTACACAGCCGCGTTATCAGAGTAGGCGCTGATGACATATTCAGGGTTTAATTTATGGGTGTTCTTAATCATGCCGAACAAGCTGTTCTCCTGGCTGACACCGTCAATTGTCCACGAAGCATTAAAGACATGATGCCGGCAGTGCTCAGAGTTGACCTGAGCAAACATGAACAGCTCAACGTCGTTCTACTGAAATCAGTAATTGATTTTCAACGTCGGACTTATGAGTCATACAGGAGATCGACCAAGAGCAGTGTACTGTTTAACCAAGTACTCCATATTGGGTTGGTCGAGACCAAGGCCAGCCTGTTTGTTATGGTCCTGGAGAGCGGCCAAGGGACCGCGCTCATCGGAAAAGATGTCGACTACGACGAGGGGGTTTCGAGCACCATGAGCGAACATGGTATCAAGGGCCGGTGGAGAAAGGCTGAAGAATTCTGTCATGCGATCATGCAGGATGTCCCGGAAACTCAAATCCCCTTCTCCCTTGAAACCATCCTCGAGTTCGATATGGATGACTCGACCTCGTTCGATGCGATTAACGGTCTTGAGATCGCAGACTAGGGCGATGCTGGTAGCTTTGGAGCTCCATGGGGAAACGTTCCGGGGGCTGACGTAGATATCGATGGCATTCTTGTTGTCGCCGGTTGAGGGAGAATCTGTAGGCTGCTCAATGGCCTCGAGGATCTTCTGAATGCTGCCGAGAACGGCGGCATCCTCAGTCTCGAGGTCGAGGTAGTATTGCCAGGAGCCCGAGAGCTTGGCAACCTTGACAGGGCTCTGATCATTGATGCGCTGCACGAGCTTCTGGACTTCAGAAGCCGTGTAGCACGACTCGCCGATCAGGACGTGGTGCATGGTGAATGGATTTGCGAGTTCAAAGCAAGATACGCCTTGACGCTTGTACGCCAACGTCCTGTAGCAGGAAGAAAAAAATTGGCGGGGTTTTCGATAAAGCGCCGAGTACGGACCAAAGTTTCGCCGCTCTCAAGCAGCTCTATGGCCACTAGAAATCCACTCGCGGACTGCCTTTTCAAATTCTAGGCGCAGAATATTCTTTCGGATGTCTGATATTATAAGTCGTCGCTCACTGATACCCTCTCTATGTTTCTTTTCTATCCGCGATAATCCTATTGCGACATGCCTGAAGCCCTGCACGTTCCCTCAGCGCGGGGCAATCCAATCGCGGGGCCTTTGTGTGGGGACTCTTGGAGCTCTCAAATGAGTCTTTTGAGTCGAAAGTATCAAGCCAGTGTGCAAGAGGAAAATTTTCACGTACATGGTTTCTACTTTATACAGCTAATGTAGGTTACTGAACTAGATCAATTAAAGTGAGTAATAATGCATATACTACCCTAGATAGTAAACCCCAAACATTGTCAGGCCATTCTGGCCAATGTGACTGTTTTTGGACGGCCAGGATATAGTGGAACGGGTAGCTTGCGAACACCCAAAACGATCGGTTGACTTTGATATCTATCTAACGTAAAGTCATCTTCTGGTGTATGCTTCTAGGTCATAACTGAAGGGAAATGAAAACAATTCACTCGGCATTCTTATGTATAAGGTAAAGTGTTGTTGCTGAGGTTTTGACTTAGAGAGATGTCATTTAAGTATACTTAATTTAGCAAGAAACCTGGATTTCTTGATTATTCTTGGTATCGTCTTAAACTGTCTTTGGAAATCTGAGTCAGGTTGATTACCACAAAATTGCGACAATCTGCTGTGACTGGGCAACGTTTTCATCAATCAAGGTCTAGGCGCAGCAGAAACAATGAGGACAATGACATGTATTCGGTTGCCGGAGAAAAACTGTCTTGCTTGTATCAGGGTAAGACATCAATATGCAATGCTAACGGACACATCTGAGACATGGAGATTATCAAACTTAGGCAATCCCGAGAACAAACTGGTATGTATATTTCATATTCTTCAAAAAATCACTCTGGCCTGGGAATGAGTTGGGTCAAATATTGTCACGATTCAGCAAAACAAGGTCGCTATCGGTCGGCCTTTGCTGTGGTGTCAGCAACATCTGTCCAGAGTCGAAGAAACAAAACCATAAGCAAAAGGCGCAGTGGCAGAGTGGTCTAATGCGATAGACTAGAAATCTATTCTCTTCGGAGGCGTCTGTTCGAATCAGGCCTGCGTCGCTTCAATACCTTTTTGACATCTGACATAAGTTAATACCCCTAAGGGCACTCATTATGCATAGTGACATGTTTTTCTTGTATGCCAATAACACGCTACATTGATTTGTGAATTGTAGGGTAGGATAGCTATTAAACTGGCTTTATTAACTTTTACTATTTTTAACTTATAGTAATACTTATATTAAATAAGTAGTTATTTACTTAAAGAATTTTAATTATATAAGTTAATAAATAGATATAATTAAGTAAAATACTTATAATAATATAATGCTTTTTAGAAGTTAAGCATTTTTACTATCTTAATTAAAATCTTAACCTTAGGTCTAGAGAGTCTTAAACTACTAGGGTATGCTATTTCTATTATTTGTTAAGTTGCACTACTATATACCCTGCTTTTAATTGATTTTATTCCTTTATACAACAGTAAATGCAGCACAGGGAGACACATGAATCGATCATTAGGAACAAATCTGTCCTAGGAATGACAAAGAGCAGACTGCTTGAAAACTTAAGTTAGATTATTGAACGGCTACAAGGTGGGTGCAATGAAATTAAGTTTCTATGAAGTATAGACCACCCGGCTGAAAGCTCCAAGCTGCTGACTCCTAGGTTCTTATATTTATCAATAGCTTACACCAACTACCAATCTTGGCAGGGCCGAGACTCATGAAGCTCCCATGAGCCTGGCGCTCGGCTTGGAGGCTTACAGAAGGACACAATTGAAAATCAATCGACACTGAATAAGAAGAGAGTTTGCACGATGTCCAATAGTGCATTGAAAATTCATGGCTTGATTTGTAATAAGTCAATTGCCACATGGGAAGAATGTAATTGTGAACGGGAAAGGCTTCGCCTCTCTGACCGATGCAATGGATTCGGGTAAAAGAAAGGAGGATCCCCCCGAGACACGAGCAATATCTTGATACACATTATGGGAATTGTAGTGATTGAGACAGATTCTGGTGTCTTGCCCAGGAACATGAGCGAACAATAATGGCTAAAACGGAAATGTCTCTAAAACCATAGCGAAAATGGTTAACCTGACGATCACGTTCCTTTGACCAACATGAATCCATTGAGAAGGATGAGATCGGCATTATTCGACGTCATCCATTGACGGTGTATTCAGAGAATGAAGCCATCTTGTGATCGAGGGTCATCGATCGTTGAAATTCGTGCAGACTATCATCTTGGTCAACAGTTTGTTGGTAAGGATCTTTTCATCAGCCTCCTTAGTAAGTGTCTAGATACAGTTTCTATAATTCGACCTGGCTTGATTCTTGACCAATAGGTTTCTTCTGTCATATCAACAGACTCTTTACGTGGCGCCTTATATCAAGTGAAAGTGAGATATCAACAGAGTGAAAACCGCAACTGGTTAGATTGGCCAGACTTGGCATCCAGGTGGCATCCAGGCCCGAAGCAAACCTTACTTTTAGGCAACTCTAAAAAAACGGATTGAGGGGAGATGCTTACAGTCGAATAAGTGCACGCGGTTCCTGGTGATGGATGTTGGTGATGTAGACAATATGTGGCGTGTGTGGCGCTTGGGGCTTGCACGCTTTCACCCAAGACAAACGCAAAAAGATGGACTCCCCCCTGACCCACACGATCTACGCCTAAGATCTCTATCCCGATCAGTGCGGCACGTTCCAGTCGATAGCCCCAATAGTTTAGACCCAAGCTGTCTACGTGAGACATGACCCAATCACGGTTCAGCGCATGCAGGTCCATTCAGGGCGAAATTCTTCGGACCTGACAACCCGCCCAACGAGGCTGGCAACGATCGCCACAAAGGTCCTCCAGGACAAGATGAGCTGCTAGCTCAATGACGACATTCCTGGCTCGTCCAGAACGTCCTGGGAATATGGATTGGGAATGCGGACCTGTGGGCGAGAACAGCCCACCGTAGAGACCGGCTCTGTGAACTATGGCGACGAAAACAGACAGGCCGATGAGGCCACACGATGCAGTGCAGCCATACCGGCTGATCGTGTCCGTCTCTCGAGTTCTTATAAACGATGAGGATGCCTCGGAATGGAGCTTGAAAGCCTCACACGGACTCTCTCCAACACCAAATTAATTTGCTAGCTGCGTCTCCGACGACAACTCACACCATGTTGTTGTCACGGGGGCTGCTAGCCTCTACACTCCTTCTCGCCGTCAAGGCACAAGATGGTATTGACCAAGCCGCAGTCAACATTGCTACAGGCTTTGCGGAGACTCTCATTCAACATGCTTATACTACCCTTAACGGAGATTCAGGAGGTTCTGGTGATGCTGGAAGCGGTGGAAACCAGGGCCAAGCTTTCGACGCGAGTTTACTCGACAAGCAACAGAATGCAGCCGACAACGATGCCACCGTCACTCAGGTCATACAGGGCCAAGTTACTGTCGAGACATACACTCGCCCCGGAGGAATACTATTCCCCGTGACACTCCTTCCACACCCAAGAATTACGCTTGCTCCGACCCGTAATGACCCTTATGAAAGGATTATTCAGGCTTATACTGGAGGCAACGATGCCACTACAAACCAGGAAATCACAATTGCCGAGCCCTCGGGAACGAACCCGGGTACTATTCTCGTCGATGTTCCTGGTACTGCTTATTCTTCTTTCTCATCGGGCCAGGCCGGCGCGTTGACAATCCCTCCTTCAAACGACAACCCGACAGCCACGATTATTTCGGCGTTGCCTAGTGGTGTTGCCATTACTGGCGAGGCTACAAGGACAATTCCAGCGGCCGGAAATGCCCCTGCGACTGTTGTTATCCAGACTCCTTGGGCAGACGTGCCACCAAGCACTCCTGGTGTTGGAGGTGCTGGCGCTGGCGGTGCCGTTGGTGGTAACGCTGGAGGCAGTACATCCAATGTTTTGGTGATTCAAACATACACCGGAACTGAGTACATCACCCAGGCTCGAGTTTCCACCATTGTTGGTTCTGGGGGCGATCAGGGCACAGTAGTTGTCCAGGTTCCTCAAGGTAACCAGAACCCCGGTGGTGCTGTCACGATTCCTCCAAGTGACGGTGGCCATTTCACCACGATTCTCAGGCAATACACAGGAGCTTCTGCTATTTCAACTCCTGTCACAAGCCTTGTTCCAACATCGGCAGGCCAGGACGGAACAATCATCATTGAGACGCCTGGACCTTCGAGCACATCTGGCAGCGGTGGTGATAGTGATCTCCCTGAAAATCAACCGCAGGTTACTCCACCCAGCGGCGATAACCCTTATTCTACGATCTTGAGGCCTCATGCCGGTTCCGATCAGATTACTGAGCCTGTTACGTATACTGTGCCTCCATCTGGTACCAATCCAGGAACGATTATAATCGAGACCCCGGCTGTGCGCGCTGGTCAGCAGGTCATCACGCTTCCATCCGACCCTAACAGTGGTTATATCACCATTGTTAGACAGCCAAACAGTGTTATCACTGCACCCAATACTATCACAATCGCACCCTCCGGTGGTCAGCCAGGAACTATTATTATCGAGACTCCTGCCCCTCAACCCGGCGATGTGGAGATCACAATTCCTCCTGGTCAAGATGGTTCTTTCGTGACCATTATCCAAGGTCCTACAGGATCCAATGCTGTCACAGCCCCTAAAACGATCACAATCACTGGGGCTCCTGGCCAACCTAGAACAATCATCATCCAGACTCCAGTGCCGTCTGGAGGTGGACAGATCACTCGAGGCCCTGGTGATCCTTTCACCATTCCTGCTGGATCGGGTCAGTATGTCACCATTTTCCGCCCTCATACAGGTGACCCCATTACCGTCCCCATCACCATCACACAGTCTCCCTCAAACGGACAGCCTGGAACCATCATTATTGAGACTCCAGCTCCGCCAGCTGACACCGTTACTGAGACTGAACCTGGTGCGACCGTGACGGTTCAACCTGATAACCCTGGTGGATATACAACCATATATCGACCGCATACAGGTGACCCAATCTCTGAGCCTATCACTGTCACAACGATTAGTGGTTCGAACGGCCAGCCGGGAACCGTTATCATTGAGACTCAGGGCCCCTTTACGGTCACTGCCACTGGTCCCGGCGGTACTGCCACTATCTACACTCCTGGATCAGATGTCAGCACCACAGTTACGAAGACCGTCACCTTGACAGCTTCAGGAGGTCAACAATCTACCGCGGTTGTTATTGAGACTCCACCTCCAATCAAGGTTCAACCCACAACTGCAATGGTTACGGTGACTGGCCCTGATGGATATGTCACGATTACTGAACAGTACACCGGGACGAGTGTTATCACGGCCATCTTTACTACCACAATCACTGGATCAGGCACAAATCCTGGAACGGTTTACATAGAGACACCGCCACCAATCAAGTTCGCTCCCACTTCAACTGTTTCTGGCACCGACAACTATGTTACTGTCTATGAACCGTTCCCCGGCCCAGGCATCATTACGGCACCCATTACCGTTACGCAGGCCACTCCTTCCGGTGGGCAGCCGGGTACGGTGATTATCCAGACTCCTGTTGCGGACACCCCCGCGACTACACCGCTGCCAGACCCTACTACTACACAGGGGCCTGATGGTTATGTCACTGTGTATCTTCCGTTCCCTGGCCCTGGTGTCATTACCACATCCTATACCAGGACACAGGCCCCTTCAGGTGGAAATCCTGGAACTGTGTTCATTACAACGCCAGCCCCTCTACCTGCTACAACTTCTGAGGCAAACCTTCCTAGTACTACCTCTGGAACAGATGGTTATGTGACAGTTTTTATCCCATATCCGGGACCGGGCGAGATCACTGCGCCCATCACCAGGACTCAGCCTCCCGCAAATGGCCAACCTGGTACTGTCTTCATTACCACACCTGTCCCTGCGTTCACTACACCGAAACAGATGAATGGGTTAACTTCCACGTCTCAAGGAACAGATGGTTATGTTACAGTTTTTGTTCCTTGCCCAGGACCAGGCGAGATCACTGCACCTATCACAAGCACCCAGCCGCCTGCCAATGGTCAGCCTGGTACTGTTTGGATCACTACACCCGTTCCTGCATTCACTACACCAAAGCAGATGAACGGGTTGACTTCCACTTCCCAAGGAACAGATGGCTATGTGACCGTTTTCCTGCCCTTCCCGGGTCCTGGTGTTATCACTGCACCTATTACCCGCACTCAGGCACCGTCTGGTGGCAACCCAGGAACTGTGTTTATCACGACACCGGCTCCTGAGACTACGGCCCAGCCTCAGACTTCTGCCCTTAGTACGGATAACTATATCACCATTTACACCCCTTTCCCAGGACCAGGTGTAATTACCGCACCTATTACTATTACCAAGCCGCCATCCAATGGCCAGCCCGGAACAGTTCTTATTGAGACTCCTGTTCCATTGAGCTCTAGCGCCGATACCTACGTGACGGTCTACAGACCTTACCCAGGTCCTGGAACGATCACTGCACCAATAACCCTGACTCAGGCCCCTTCCAACGGCCAGCCCGGTACGGTGTTTATCGAGACTCAGCCAACAGAAACGCCGACTCCAACAACGCAAACTACTGATGGTTCTACTCCTCCTATTACCGTCCCTCCTGATCCGACTGGTTCTTATGTGACAATCTACCGACCGTATCCCGGCCCTGGCCAGATTACATCTCCCATCACATACACTCAGGCCCCTGTTTCTGGGCAGCCTGGCACAGTTATCATCGAGACTCCCAACCCTGATGCCAATACTGCCACCCAGACAGGCCCAGTTACTGTTCCCACTGGAAGCAACAACCCATACATCACGGTATATAAGCCTTACCCTGGCCCCGGCAACATTGATCAGCCTATCACTATTACTGCTGCGACTCCCACGGGTGACCAGCCAGGCACGATCATCATCGAGACACCTACACTAGAGGTCAACACCAAGTTTGCCCCGTCGCCGACTTCTTCGCCGCCAGTTACCACTCCGGCTGACAACAACAACTATGTCACTGTCTATAGGCCACACACAGGATCTCCGATTACTGCGCCAATTACTGTCACTACCATTGCACCTTCAGGAGGACAGCCTGGCACCGTGATTATTGAGACGCCAGGACCTGAGTCTCAGTCAGAGGCCCAGCCTACAACCACAGACAGCCCGCCTGTTACCATTCCTCAAGGTCAAGACGGATACGTGACAGTCTACCGGCCGTACCCCGGTCCTGGTGTTATCACAGCACCGGTCACCGTGACCACTATCGCGCCGACTAATGGTCAACCAGGAACTGTGATTATTGAGACACCTGCTCCTGAGGCCCCAACTTCTTCCTCATCTGACGAGCCCCAAACCACAGCTTCTGCTGTCACCATTCCGGCTGATAACGCTGGCTATGTGACTGTATACAGACCTTACCCCGGACCTGGAACAATCACCGCCCCTCTTACAGTTGGAACTGTTGCACCAACTAATGGCCAGCCTGGAACGGTCATTATTGAGACACCTGTGCCTCAAACCGCGCTGGAGACCACATCAACACCAGAAGTTACTTCTACTCAGGGAACTGATGGTTATATCACGGTCTTTCGGCCATACACCGGCACTGGTCTCATTACATCGGCTATCACTGTCTCCACCATTCCTCCCTCCAATGGTCAACCAGGAACCATCATCGTCGAGACACCTGTGCCTCGGGATCCAACGACTACAACTAGTGATGCCGCGCCTGTCACCATCCCACCAAGACCTGGAAACTCGTACGTGACGGTCTATAGACCTCATACGGGTACTGACGTTATAACGGCACCTGTGACGGTTACTACTATTGAAGGAGTTAACGGCCAGCCCGGGACCATCATTATTGAGACACCAGCACCTCAGGCTGCAACCTCAACAGATGAGACTACCGAGGCTGCCCCCGTGACTATTCCACCCGGTCCGGACAGCTCCTACATCACTGTCTATAGACCACATACAGGAACTGATGTCATTACGGCACCTGTGACCGTAACTACTATCCCAGGCGTCAATGGACAGCCGGGAACAATCATTATCGAAACTCCCGCGGCCCAGGATACTAATGCGCCTAGCACTGCCCCTGCAAGCCCTGGCAGTACCTATGTCACCGAATATCGTCCATATCCTGGACCAGGCAATATTGATCAGCCCATCACGGTCACAACTATCGAGCCCTCTAATGGGAACCCGGGAACTGTAATCATCGAGACACCTACTCCAGATGTCAACACGAAGGTTGTCCAGCCTCCTGTTACGCTCGATCCCGGCCCAGGCGATCAGTATGTTACTGTCTACAGACCTTACACAGGTACTGGGGTAATCACTGCACCTGTTACCGTTAGTACCATTGCACCTTCAGGTGGCCAGCCTGGAACAGTTATCATTGAAACCCCTGAACCAGAAACACCAGGCTCTAATCCAACAGTGACTTTGCCCGCTGGCCCTAATGAGTCTTACATTACTGTGTTTCGACCTCATACGGGCACTGATGTAATTACTGGCCCTGTCACGATTACAACTATCGCCCCCGCCAATGGCCAGCCTGGCACTGTCATCATTGAAACTCCTGTTGAGTCTGAGCCTGCCTCTACCCCTGCTCCTGTTGATTCAGTAACGAGCGCTCCTCCTCAAGCTACTTATGTTACGGTCTACCGCCCTCACACTGGAGCAGACCGCATCACTGCGCCCGTTACTGTCACAACCATTGAGCCTTCAGGCGATCAGCCGGGAACAGTCATCATTGAGACCCCTGATCAAGATTTACCCCCTGTGACAACCTCTGTTGGACCTCTTGCCACCTATGTTACGGTTTACCGACCCTATACAGGAGCAGACAGGATCACAGAGCCTGTCACTGTCACTACTATCGAGCCGACCAACGGCCAACCCGGTACAGTTATCATTGAGACTCCAGGACAGCAAGCGCCTCCTGTGACGACCACCCCTGCCCTTGCTACTTACGTGACTATCACTAGACTCTACACTGGAACAGATCAGATCACAGAACCCATCACGACCACTATCCCTCCCCAAGGTGATCAGCCTGGTACCGTGATCGTTGAGACTCCAGGCCAGCAAGTGCCGCCGGTAACCTCAACGCCCGATCCTGCTTCATATGTGACCATCACCAGGCTTTACACAGGTACAGATCAGATCACAGAGGCTATAACGAGCACTATTCCCCCTCAGGGTGACCAGCCTGGAACTGTCATCATTGAGACGCCTGGCCAGCAAGTGGCCGCTGTGACCTCCACCTCTGCACCTCCATCTTATGTGACAACGACGGTTCCCTATACTGGCACTGACCAGATTAGCGTACCTATTGTTACTACTGTCTCTCCCCAAGGCGACCAGCCGGGAACTGTCATCGTTGAAACACAGGCTCCGTTTGTGACAGTCTATCGTCCGCATACAGGGCCAGATCAGATCACCGGTCCAGTCACTGTCTCGACCATTGCTCCCACAGGAGATCAGCCTGGCACAATCATCATTGAGACCCCTGGCGCGGCCCCTGCTGTCACAACTACACCACCTGCGCCATCGTACGTCACTATCACTACTTTGTACACTGGAACAGAGATACTCAGTGAGCCCACTACCGTCACTACGATCCCGCCTCAAGGAGATCAACCTGGTACTGTCATTGTCGAGACCCAGGGTCCTTTCATGACAATTTCGACGCTTTATACTGGAACAGGTGTAATCACAGCGCCGACTGCCCTTACAACGATTCCTCCTCAGGGAGGACAGCCTGGAACTGTTGTTATTGGAACACCAGGATCATACGTCACAACGACTGTTCTGTATACTGGATCTGACTCGATTACCGGTCCAACAGCTTTTACAACCATTCCACCCCAAGGTGATCAACCTGGCACAGTCATTGTTGGAACTCCTGGATCTTATGTCACAACAACAGTGCTTTACACTGGCGCCGATTCGATTACTGGGCCCACAGTTCTCACAACGGTTCCTCCTCAAGGCGACCAGCCTGGCACCGTTGTCATTGCCACGCCCCCATCCTATGTCACGACAACTATTCCTTACACTGGAACCGATCAGATCACTGCGCCTATCACAGCTACTACCATTCCTCCCTCTGGGAACCAACCTGGAACTGTTATCATTGAGACTCAGGCCCCATTTGTCACTATCTATCGCCCTCACACTGGTATCGACAGAATCACTGCGCCTGTTACGGTTTCGACCATCGCCCCATCTGGTGACCAGCCAGGTACAATTGTGGTCGAAACCCCTGGCGCAGAACCTCCTGTCACTACATCGCCTCCTGTTCCAACATACACGACACTTTATGAGGAGTACTCCGGCACCGACGATATTACTGAGCCTTTCGTCAAGACTACTATTGAGCCACAAGGTGACCAGCCCGGCACCATTATCTTTGATACTCCAGCCCAGCGAGTTGCGTCTACCAGTGCTGCTCAGCCTTCCTATGTTACGGTTTACCAGCCTCATTCTGGCCCAGACAGAATCACCGCCCCTGTTACTGTCACTACCATTCCTCCACAGGGAGATCAACCAGGCACGGTTATTATTGAAACCCCTGGCTCTGAGCCCCCTGTCACTTCAACCCCAGCTCCTGAGCCTTCATATGTGACAGTCTATCAGCCATACACCGGCACAGATCAGATAACTGCTCCAGTCACACTGACCACCATCGCACCATCTGGGGATCAACCTGGAACCGTTATCATTGCAACGCCTGGGTCTGCGCCTCCAGTCACATCAGCCCCTGCCCCTGAGCCTTCATATGTGACAGTCTATCGACCTCACACAGGAGCTGATCAGATCACTGCACCGGTTACCATCACAACCATTGAGCCTCAAGGGGACCAACCAGGAACTGTGATCATTGAGACACCTGGCTCGGAGCCAGCAGTGACATCTTCACCGGAACCTGCCCCTCAACCTTCGTATGTGACGGTATACAGACCTCACACTGGTGCTGACCAGATCACTGCGCCGGTCACAATCATGACAGTTGAGCCTCAAGGGGACCAGCCAGGAACCGTGATCATCGAGACACCAGGCTCTGAGCCTCCTGTTACCTCGACACCCGCTCCTTCGTACACCACCATCTATGAGCCTTACACCGGTACAGGCGAGATTACAGGCGAAGTTACCGTCACAACCATTCCTCCTCAGGGCGATCAGCCAGGTACTGTCATCATCGAGACACCGGGTCCGCAAACCGCAAACAAAGGAGCAAGCCCTCCTCTGACTATTCCTGCTGGAGACGATAGCTATGTGACTGTCTTCAGGCCTTACACAGGAACCCCTATGATAACAGCGCCTGTCACGGTCACGACCATCTCTCCGTCTGGTGGCAACCCAGGTACTGTTATCATTGAAACGCCCGCACCTGAAGTCGCAGCTACATCGTCACCCGAGGATGTTTACGTTACCGTCTACACCATTTACACTGGCACTGGTCAGCTTACAGCGCCAACTACGGTCACAACCATTGCTCCTGTCTCCGGAACTGGTACTATCATCGTTGAGACTCAGGCCGAGGCCACTACTCCTCCGCCTGTCACGATCCCACCTAGTGACAATAGCCCCAACATCACCATCGTGCGTCAGTATCCTGGCCCAGGAGTCATCACTGCCCCTGTGACCTCTTATGAGCCACCAAGTACGCCTGGACAGCCAGGAACGATTATCATTGAGACTCCAGCCCCCATTTCTGAGACTACATCTGAGGCACCAGGCACCAATGTTACTCTCTATACCTTGGCTCCCCCAGGCGTCAAGACTCCCATCACCAGTTACTCACCCCCACAAACACCAGGTCAGCCAGGAACTGTTTTCATTCAGACGGTGGCCACTGATGCGGAGTCTACTTCTGAGGAGGGCAGGAACGTGACTATTTACACTGACGGTCCTGATTCTCTTACTGCACCGTACACTACATACTACCCCCCTGGCTCCCCTGAAGATCCCGGAACCGTGCTCATTGAGACTCCTCCTCCAGCTCCTACTGGTCCTGCCTCAGTATCGGCAGTGCCCACCACTGATGATTCAGCCAGCGGCATCACAACACCGGCTTCGAGCAACCCTGATGCACTCACCTTGACTCCGAGCGATAGTAACGATGACTTTACTGTCATTGAACCCAACACCAGGTTCGCTGATGCTAGCGAGAATGTCACACAGATTATCCCCGCAACTGATGGAACCCCCGGAACACAGATCATCTACACACCTGTGGATACATCGGGAGAGTCATCCGCTGGTGCACCAGATACTGATAGTTATGTTACCATCAGTGCGACAGTCACTATTCCTGGCGATCCCTCAACACGTACCGGGTCCAACTCCGACGCCGGAAGTGACGCAGGTACTACAGGCGCGGAAACCAATGTCATCATTATCCCCCCCAGCGGTACTGAGCCAGGAACCGTCCTCTCGCAAACTAGTGTTTACTTGGATCAGGCCTTGGCTGAGCACGGAAATGTGACAATCACCAGGACAGCACCCAGTGGTGTTACCACAAGGTTCACTACATACTCGCCCCCAGCCCAACCAGCTGACCCAGGAACCATCATCATTGAGATTCCAGACTACAATGTCACCATTACGAGGGCAGCTCCTACTGATATCACGACCACAATCACAACCTACTCGCCTCCTGCAACGCCTGGCGACCCAGGTACTGTCATCATCAAGACGCCTGATTATAATGTCACTATTACCCGTGAGGCGCCCGCATCGATTACAAGTCTCCGCACAAGTTACGCTCCTCCAGGAACACCTGGCGATCCTGGCACCGTAATCGTTGAAACTCCAAATAACGACTACAACGTGACCATCACTCGCGGCGCCTCGATTACAGCCCCCTTCACAACATACTCGCCTCCTGGCGCCTCAGGAGATCCAGGCACCATTATCGTCGAGACCCCAGATTATAACGTCACCATTACCCGAGAGGCACCAGCTTCGATTACTGATGTGCGGACGACATACAATCCTCCAGGCACTCCAGGCGATCCAGGAACTGTCATCGTCGAGACACCAAATAATGCTTACAACGTCACCATCACAAGGGCAGCTCCCGCTTCGATTACAAGTATATATACCACCTACTCGCCTCCAGGTGCTCCTGGTGATCCCGGTACCGTTATTGTTGAGACACCCGACTACAATGTTACTGTTACTCGTGGTGCCTCAATCACGGCCCCTTTCACAACGTACTCGCCCCCAGCTACACCTGGCGATCCCGGTACTGTCATCGTCGAGACACCCGATTATAATGTCACCATCACACGAGAAGCGCCAAGAACCGTTACAACATTACGTTCATCATATGCCCCACCTGGGACTCCTGGTGATCCGGGCACCGTTATCATCGAGACACCCCTTGGTCCTTACAATGTGACGACGACTCGCGGTGCTTCAACAATCACGGCGCCGTTTACAACTTACTCGCCTCCTGATGGGCCTGGCGATCCGGGCACCATTATAGTTGAAACTCCTGACTATAATGTCACTGTCACCAGTGGCGCTGACTCTACGGACGCTGCAACAGATGTTGTCACCAGGTATAATCCTCCTGGCACCCCAGGTGGCCCAGGTACCATCGCCATCATCATGCCGAATCAGCGAGTTGTGTCGACTTCTCAAGATCCCTCCACTACCGATGATCCTGGACAAAACGTCACTGTCTACAGGCCTGGCCCACGAACTATGACTGGTCCTGTTACTTCATACATACCTCCCGCGAGCCGTGGAGACAACGGTACGGTAATCATCGAGACCCCTGGTCCTGCCACTCCCTTCAATGTGACAATCACCCAGACTATCAGCACCATTACAGCGATCTACACTACGTACTCGCCGGCCGGTGCTGAAGATGATCCGGGAACTATCATCGTTGAAATGCCACCTGATCGAAATGTAACCGTCACAGAGGAGGTCAGCACTATCACGGCTCCTTACACAAAATACTCTCCCCCTGGCTCGCCTGGCGATCCAGGCACTGTCATCATTGAGGTGCCCCCTGACCACAACGTGACTGTCACTGAAGTCATCAGCACTATCACCTCTCCCTACACAAGGTACTCCCCGCCTGCAAACCGTGGAGATCCTGGTACAGTGTATATCGGGCTGCCCCCAGATTCCAATATTACTATCACAACTGAGGTGGATTCACGAACCGCGCCTTATACCACCTACTATCCTCCCAGTTCCCAGGGAGACCCTGGCACTATTCTTGTTGAATTGCCTCCTAGTCGCAACGTTACCATCACGACCGAAGTCGCGAGTCGAACTGCGCCTTACACAACATACTCAGCGCCAGCTAACAGAGGAGATCCGGGTACTATCATCGTGGAGATGCCTCCTGACAGTAATGTCACAATCACCACCGAGGTCCCCAGCAGGACAGCCCCTTACACCACGTATTCCCCACCGGCGAATAAGGGTGATCCTGGCACAATCATCGTGGAGCTTCCTCCTGACAGGAATATCACGGTCACGACAGAGGTGGCTAGTCTCACTGCTCCGTATACTACCTATGCGGCCCCTGCCAACAAGGGCGATCCAGGAACCGTCATCGTGGAAATGCCACCTGACAGAAACGTCACTGTTACAACTGAAATGCCCACTCGCACCGCTCCGTATACAACATACTCTGCTCCAGGATCTCCAGGCGATCCCGGCACCATTATCGTGGAATTGCCTCCGGACCGTAACGTCACGATCACTACCGAGATCTCTAGCCTCACTGCTCCCTACACGACCTATTCTCCGCCAGGAAGCAAGGGCGACCCAGGCACAATTATCATTGAATTGCCTCCTGATCGTAACGTGACTACTACTGAAGAGGTCCCTACGTTGACCGAGGCCTATACTACTTATTCACCACCGGGGAACCGCGGTGATCCAGGCACTGTTATTGTACGACTCCCGCCTGACAGGAACGTAACTAGAACGACCGAGATCGCTACACTCACTGCTCCGTATACAACCTATTCTCCACCTGCAAACAGAGGCGATCCGGGTACTATTATCATCGAATTGCCTCCTGATAGGAATGTCACTACTACGGAAGAGGTCAGCACAATCACCCGGGTCAGAACAACATATATGCCTCCCGCCAATCGAGGAGATCCCGGCACAGTCATTATCCAAGAGCCTCCGGACACCAACACAACTATCGTTGATGTCGTGCCCACGATCACACGCCCGGCCACTCGGTTCGTACCCGCTGCCACAAAGGGTGATCCGGGCACTGTCTATATCGATGTGCCACCGAACCACAACGTGACAATGACCACAACTGTCAGCACAATCACTCGGCCAAGCACAACGTTTGAACCCCCTGCCACTGAAGGTGATGCAGGCACAGTGCTCGTCCAGATGCCCCCTGAGTACAATGTCACCACAACGCAGACCATTGAAACAATCAGTAGGCCAGTCACTCGGTACTCCAGCCCTGCTGAGATTGGCGACCCTGGCACCGTGTATCTCGATCTACCACCCGAGTACAACGTCACCGTTACAACCACGATCTACAGTATCACAAGACAGAGCACGACCTTTGCTCCTGGTGTTACACAAGGAGATCCTGGCACTATCATCATCGAGATGCCCCCTGAGTATAATGTAACTACAACACAGACTGTTGAGACGATCAGCAGACCAGTCACTCGGTATTCAAAGGCCGGTACTGTCGGCGACCCCAACACTATCTTCGTTGACCTTCCGCCGGAATACAATGTCACTGTAACAACAACAGTCCCCACAATCACGAGACAGTCAACGACATTTGCTCCTGCTGCCACTCAAGGCGATCCTGGCACCATCATTATCGAAATGCCGCCCGAGTACAACGTCACGACGACTCAAACCGTTGAGACCATCAGCAGACCGGTCACTAGATACTCAAAGCCTGACACTATCGGTGATCCCGGCACTATCTTCGTTGACTTGCCGCCGGAATACAATGTTACTATCACGACTACCGTTGACACAATTACAAGACCTTCAACTACGTTTGCCCCAGCAGGTACCCAAGGCGATCCGGGCACCATAATCGTCGAGCTTCCGCCTGACTCTAATGTCACAACAACTCAAACTGTCTCTACGATCTCGAGACCCACCACCCGTTACTCTCGTCCAGGCACAGTTGGAGATCCCGGTACCGTATATGTTGATCTGCCGCCGGAGTATAACGTCACCACAACTGAGACTGTTAGCACTATCAGTCGCATCCGCACAACCTTCAATCCAGCCGCAACTGAAGGCGACCCAGGCACTATCCTAGTCGAGGTTCCAGTTGACTACAACGTCACTACCACTGAGTTGAATAGTGCTATCAACAGGGTTAGGACTACCTACATGCCTGCTGGTACGCAAGGTGACCCGAATACCGTCCTTGTTGAAATTCCCCCGGACTACACTATCACGACAACCGAGACTGTCAGTTCAATTACTCGTGTTCGAACTACTTACATGACTGCCGCGACGCAGGGTGATGCCAACACAGTTCTTATTGAGGTTCCTCCAGACTACAATGTCACATCCACGGAGACCGTCAGTTCGATCAACAGGGTCAGAACGACTTATATGCCTGCCGGCACCCAGGGTGACCCTAATACCGTCCTTGTCCAAGTTCCTCCTGATTACACTGTCACAACTACTGAAACCAACAGTGGTATCAGCCGTGTCCGAACTACTTATATGACTGCCGCGACGCAGGGTGACCCCAACACGGTCCTCGTTGAGGTTCCGCCGGATTATAACGTCACATCAACCGAGACCATCAGTACGATCAACAGGGTCAGGACATCATACTATCCTGCCGGCACCCAAGGAGATCCCAACACGGTTATCATTCAGGTTCCACCTGATTACACTCTGACAACGACGGAAACCAATAGTGCGATCACTCGGGTTAGGACCACGTATATGCCCGCGGCCACTCAGGGCGACCCGAACACGGTTCTCATTGAAGTCCCACCGGATTCCAATGTGACGACAACCCAGACCAACAGTGCAATTAGTCGCATCAGGACTACTTATATGCCAGCCGGTACTCAGGGTGATCCCAATACCGTACTCATCGAGGTCCCTGTCGACTACAACGTGACCACCACCGAAACCAACAGTGCGATCACGCGGGTTAGGACCACCTATAACCCGGGTGCAACTCAAGGCGACCCTGGAACAATTTTGGTTCAGGTCCCAGTTGAATATAATGTCACGACTACTCAAACTGTTAGCACAATCAGTCGGGCTAGAACGACATACAATCCCGCCTCTGTTCAGGGTGATCCTAACACGGTCCTTGTGCAGGTGCCTGTCGACTACAATGTCACTAGCACCCAAACAGTCAGCACGATCAGTCGGGTTAGAACATCTTATTATCCAGCTGCCACTCAGGGCGACCCCAATACAGTCTTGGTCCAAGTCCCGATGGACTACAACGTGACAGTTACCCACACAATCACCACCATCAGTCGTGTCAGGACAACATATGGTCCTGCTGCCACACAAGGAGACCCTGGAACCATCTACGTGGACGTACCACCGGAGTACAACGTCACTGTCACATCAACTGTCAGTACGATTTCGAGAGCTTATACAACGTATTCTGCCCCTGGTGCACAAGGTGATCCAGGAACCATCTGGGTAAGGCTGCCGCCTGCATATAATGTGACAACCACTCAGACGGTCCCCACGATCACTCGTATGTCTACAACATATGCTCCTCCAGCTACACAGGGTGATCCCGGAACCTTCATTGTGCAGGTCCCCCCTGACCGTAACGTCACTACCACTGAGACTGTTCCCACGATCTCTCGACCTGCAACCAGATATGTGGCACCGGCTACCCAGGGAGATCCAGGTACGGTTGTGGTGCAGATGTCACCGCAGTACAATGTCACGACAACACAAACAGTATCAACTATCTCTCGTGTTGCTACTGCTTATAACCCTCCAGCTACGCAGGGAGATCCAGGTACCATTGTTGTGCAAATGCCCCCTTCATACAACGTCACGTCAACACAGACTGTTTCAACCATATCCCGACTTACAACTGCATACTCAGCCCCTGCTACGCAAGGTGACCCCGGAACCGTCTGGGTCCGGGTACCTCCTGAGTACAACGTCACGTCAACTACTACAGTCTCGACAATTTCCCGACTTACAACCACATACGCACCCCCGGCTACTCAAGGTGATCCGGGTACTTTCATCGTGAGAGTACCTCCATCTTACAATGTCACCACGACGCAGACCGTGTCAACCATTTCACGTGTTGCAACAGCTTACTCGCCGCCGGCCACCCAAGGAGATCCTGGTACTGTCATTATACAGATGCCTCCAGCTTATAACGTCACTACCACAACCACTGTCTCAACTATTTCCCGGCTTACAACAACTTACGCACCGCCAGCTACCCAAGGCGATCCAGGTACCTTCATTGTGCGGGTACCTCCCAAATACACCGTCACGACGACACAAACAGCCAGCACTATTACCCGACCTACTACTGTCTTTGCGCCTGCACAGACTCAAGGCGATCCCGATACGGTCATCGTGCAATACCCCCCTCCTTACAACGTCACGGTCACCACAGCTGGACCGACAACGCTGACTGCACGATACACTACATACTCACCGCCTGGCCAACCTGGCGATCCCGGTACTATCATCGTCGAGATGCCACCGAGTCGCACAGTCACAATCACTACAAACGGTGGCACTACAATCTCTACCCCCGTTACCTCCACTTATGCTCCGGGCGAGCCTGGCGACCCTGCCACCGTGGTCATTGCAACCCCAGCTCCCCGATCTACTACATCTACAACATCTTCGAGGCCGCTCACCACCAGCAGCACTACAACTACTGCGCCGGCTGCTACCGTCTCCTTCAATTGTGATGTCTATGGTTATCTCATGCAGAAGACGGCTCTCTACCGTGTTGAGATCACATCTGGTAAGACAACTCTTATCAAGGGTGATGTCGGTCCTGGTGGTTGGATCAACGCTATTGGTTACAACCGTTTCGATAACTACATCTACGGTATGCACATGGACGACACGGGTTCTCAAGTTATCCGTATTGGTGGCGACGGTGGTTGGACACTGCTCGGCACTCGTACCAATGATCGTCTCGTTCAGATGGGTGACATTGATAACCAAGGTCGCTTCTGGATCTCGAACCAGGGAGAAGGCTGGTGGTGTATCGATCTCATGCCTGGCTCGTCCACTTACGGCAAGATTCTCATGAGCGGCACCGCCAAGAACCCCCTCAACTCTGCCGATTGGGCCTTCGTCCCTGGAGGAGGCGACTTCATGTACTCCATCATGTACGACGACCAGGGCAAGACATCCACGCTATGCAAGTTCAGCCGTACGACATACACATGGACGACCATCCAGGGCTTCGGTATGATTGCTGGTCAGAACGTTTGGGGAGCCGCCTATGCCTCACAAGACGGAAACCTCTACGGTTCAGAGAACACCAGCGGCCAGATTTGGAAGTTCCCTATCGCCCCTTCGGTTGGAACTCCAAAGTTCCTGGCAACAGGTCCATCGTCGTCCTGGAACGATGGTGCAAGATGTATCGACAGTCAGACCCTATAAAGCTAAGACGCATAGGGTTTCGACACCTAATCCCTTTCCTATGTCTGTTTACAGTCGGACTCTTTAAGAAGTCACGACCCGAGTTCGTTTCCTATGTGTCCACTGTCAGATCCTCGAGTCTCAGACCAAGAGGTTTTGACACGAATTCGTTTCCTATGTCTGTATCTGTATATGTACCTGTATCAGTACTTGTATCTATATACTATGTATAATAGCTAGTTATTGTTGAGATTGTTAGTGCATTTGCTTCCATAAATTGACAGCACTTATCTTGTTCAAACATTCTGACTTGTGCCCATCATTTCATTTTCTTTAATTACGGATATAAATGTCCGACTTTTCTCGTCAAACAACTACTCCGCTTCAAAGCCGACCATATCATCCTCAAACGTGTC
The DNA here is from genome assembly GCA_013183765.1 of Fusarium xylarioides. Taxonomy (NCBI): domain Eukaryota; kingdom Fungi; phylum Ascomycota; class Sordariomycetes; order Hypocreales; family Nectriaceae; genus Fusarium; species Fusarium xylarioides. The sequence goes on along the minus strand of SRZU01000041.1, from coordinate 194,858 downwards.
TCAACGGTTACAATGATTGACTGCACCAGGATATGTTGCCTGCCGCTTTACCTCGCTCAGTCGAGTAAACATTCCTACAAGCGAACTCCGAAAGGCTTCAATCTATTCTTCCCCCAAAGCCATACAAGTTCTTGCCGAAGGGTCGAAGTGTAATCCGGGGCAGTCTAATAGAGACAGTGCCTTGGGCCTATATACACTGTCACCGCAACAGGCACTTCTTTATTCTCGCTTTCAATTGCTACTGTAGCAGCGGTGACGCTCCAGAGCGACTTCGCCTCTGTCACCATCACCTCTCAACACTGACTCGTTCATACGCGTTCGTGGCATTTTGTGAGAAGTCTATAATTAGGATAACACTCGAACGACGGTTATGCTGTGTTACCTAGATATACTAAGTCACAAAATCTCAATTGACATTCATTTAGTTCATGTAGATCATATCGCTACCCGCGTTTTAGCAACCTAATTTTAAGCTTGTTCACGGTTTCTCTCTAAGGGCACTCGACAACTTCATCTGCGATAACCCAAGGATTTCACAGCCATGAAAGATTCGACATTCTCATAGTGATGTCCAACAGATGTTAATCTAAGGCGTTAGGCTCCACTTACAGAGGTTGATGCAATTTCAAAGCAAACGCTCAAAGTACAGATATTCTGTCAATTTGCCTTATCAAAAGTCTATTCATCTTCATGCTTAATTCAACGATATGTATCTACATTTATCAGCACTTAAATCACAAATGCCAAGGACTCATCAACGCAGTTTCTTCAATGAGGTACAGTAACGAAAGAGATGTCAAGCTCTGCCTATAGGTATCATTGTCAAATCCTGTACCAGCTCACCATGGCCAGTTATACAAGACCAACAGGTCAGATCGACACTTTCTGGTCTACTCACTATCAGCTCAAGATGCGATCTAACAAACCCCCAGAGGAGCTCGAGCCAAAAGACCTCCCGTACAGATGTACAGAATTTCCATTCGTGCCATATGCTGAAATCCATGGGAGTCTCTGTGGGACTATATGTATTAGGTCGAGGAAGGCCAGCAGAGGGGAAGGGTTTCCTCCTGTCGACTGAACCAGGAGCTGGGGGCTATGTGATCACTGATCAGAGCAACGAAACTTGCCAGCTGGACGAAGGTATCCAATTCTTTCGATCCCTTAACACGGGGGAAGTCTTGATTGATATCTTTCTCTGTCAACTTGGTCAAGCAATGAGAAAGAAGCTTGAAAGACGCGTAATTATATAGACCATGGTAACTGGACCGCCAAGTAAGTTTTCAAGTGGACAATTTCAGGGATAAAGAAGACTCGAGTATCAAACCTTGGTTGCTCGCCGAATATCCGTATTCTTCTCGGCTCTCAGCTCAGAATTTCGCGTCAACGAATTTCAAAATTCCAAAGGAAGGTTCACAACCAGAGTTCTTCAGAGAATCTTCCTTCAACTTCATATTCAGCATCACCGTGAGTCATACAGCTCCACGAGTCTACGTAACCTCCCATTAGCAGAAGGTACCTTAGCAATTCCACCCAATGGGCACAAGATATACCCTGATGTGAATAGAGTAAAGGAGATGATGCGTCGGTGTGTTGACACGACACAGCAGGTGATCAACAGTCAGAGTCAGGGGCGGAGCTTTTGCAGCGGCGCGATGTGATGACGCTCAAGGAGTGATTTACGAATCTAGCGACATGTCAGCAATCACACCAAGGATCCCTCTCTCAGAGAAATGAGCGGTGAATAATCAATTCGGCTCCAGTAGTTTCGTCTGGTTACTGTCTTCGTGTGGTCAGCAGTTTTCAAAGGTAGTTGCTCATCACTTACAATAGCACAATCCAAGACTCAAGAGGTCCTTCTTCTACTCGCAGACCTGATGGCTCGCAATGGCATATTTGCCCCTTTCAGTGATATTCTTTAGATGTCTTCTTTTTTCTCTGAATAAGTCACTTCTCTCGTGATGAAAATGCGCCAACAGGACGCGCATACTTATCTGCGTCAGCTGCGAAAACCCCCTTAGTCTTCAGCCTTTACCGCTATACCTCAACTCCCGCCGGACTAGTTGTCTCTCTAACTCACAACGTGTAAGTCCCACTGCGTGAGGCGTGTCGACTGACGTAGCCTGTTGTTTAGTTACACCGTTGTTTGAGAAAGGTCCCGCTACCCCTACCAACACCTTCCGTGATGAAGTCCAAGCCATCGAAGTCACCTAGTCCTCGGACGGCTGTATTCCCTGCTGGAAGCGAAGGAACTAGAACCTTCGACTCCTAGTACAATAGGTATTGAGAAGTTGTCATTCTGAGAAGGGCCAAAGGGTCCGCTCTTGGAAAGACAACGAGGCTGAACAGGCTAGCACATCAGCGTGTATAGATTGCGTGGGGTTCAACTCGTCTCGTCGCAGTTCTGAATGAATTCTTGTGGCTTGGCATCTACAACAGGGAAGCACAGGGATTGTCCTTGCGGCTCGTCCAGCGCCCGTGCTTTGTTGAAGAAATGGCTATGCATACAGGCATGATGTAGAATAGCTGGCTGATTGACTCTACGCTCAGAATGGCATAGCCAGCCGATGGAGGCCATCAGCTGGCCCGACAGATATTAGAGATATCTACCCAACTTTAGGTAAGAGAACTAAGGACTACCAGGAAGACTTGTAAGCCCCGTGCCTATTCGTATTCGCTGGTTTGTCAAATGCTATCGTGCGTAAGCAACCAGTGGCCATTGTGGCAACAGTATTCAAGCCCAATCTTCACTGTCCTCGGCGAAAGTTATAGAATGTTGCATTCCAGTCGATCAGAACAATCGTGTTCTTCGTAGAATCTTCTAGCAAACGGCAGTTGAGCATATGACGTCAATGAGGCATCTCGACACCATCACAGTCCATTTTCCCCTCACTTGGTGCATACAAGCAGCACAGCACAGTATGAATTTCTACTCTTCTGTAAGATCCATGCCACGGGGGGTATAGGTGGCTGTTTTCCCCTGCAAAGCCAAGTATGGCTGCAGCAATGCGTTGCAATAACCCGGAGATGGCTCCGGGCTATTTTTCCCCTTGTCGATGCCTGATTGGACGCTGGACTCGCAGGAGTAAACTCTCCGCTTGGAGTAAGCAAAAAGCCCCTGTGAAATTGCTCGTATTTCCGCAATGCAGTGCGGAAATCGCATATCGTATCGCATCTTATCTCATCACACAGCTGATATGCATCATTTTGCAATGCAACGATTTCCCCATCCTCAATATCACGATCCACCCCGGAAGACCCTCTCCGACTGGATTTGACTTGACTTACCTTGCCTTGCCTTGACCTGACCTAACCGCTGAGGCCACTTAAGCCGTGGATCAGCCGCATTGAAGCGATGCGATGTACATAGAATTTGACCATTGGTGTGATGAGGAATGCTTCCGGTTTGTCGTAGATCACTCACCGCTTAGCCTCCGTTCCCCTGCTTCTATGGGTGCCTAGGCAGCTAGGCTAGCTGTCTGTCAGTTTTCAAAGGCTTTTGCAAAAAATTCCAAGCCCAACCCCAAACCTGAAAGTGTCTGGGGCAAAAACTTAACGGCCGCTGATGTTTCACCCCCCAAATGTTCAACAGGGGTCCATTAGGTGACGCCCAATTCCGTCTTGTATCCGTGCCGTGAACACAAAAGCAAACTGACGCCAATCCGAGCCCTAACAACTGATGCATCAAATTTTGAGCAACAAGCAGCGAAAGTGCTTGCCACTAACATCCGTTCTTCAACCCGTTTCAACTCATTCAAGTTACCCCTGTTGGTGGCTGAAAGTGGCTCTGCGCTTGTCGAACTTGGTAGTGGTGGCCCCAAAAGAGCAAGATCTTCAACATGCAGCTCTATCATCTTGCAATTGCTTCCAGACTCTGGCCCAATTGACTTCGAGAACTCAACTGATGGGATGTCGACAGCAGCTACGCCACAGCATGGCCCACCACCATCCGTTCACCACTGCCGAACCCAACCAGGTGATAAAAGAAATGTGTCACTTGCGGTAACACCGAGTCCATCTCATTGCGTCGACCGAGGCTGTCTTGAATGTCCTATGGTTTCCTTCCGATCTGGAGACCAAATAGTTGCATTCTGCAGACCTTCATGATCGGGGAACGAGCTGCATGGCCATGTTATCTTGATGGTCTAGACCCCGCGGCCGGGGTTCCGGTACGTGGCTGACAAGCTGACCGGAGATGCCACTAATTCTGCATTTCAACAGGGTGCAGGGGCAATCCCCAAAAGACGCACACGGTTTTTCGAGAGTGCAATCAGAGGCAGCTTTAAACATTCGGGAACTTAATCCCTGTTCTGATCAATACACATGACCCTGGACTGTGGCGCAGCTGAATTGAAGCAGGCACATGTTCGTCCCGCGAACCGAATACTGTGCAGCAAACAAAAGTATTGATTGAGTGTTTTCAGCTAGTTTGAGGTGGATTTGAAGAGAGGGTATTTCGGCCGCACTGACGCTTGGTTAGCCTGGCCAGTAGAGTCGATGTCGTGACGTGACGCCGTTCGATCTACCACAATAATGCTCCATTCACGATCGTGGGTCCCGAGATCGCGGGCCACAACAAGGACCCTGACGGTGGTAGCGTCGGGATCCTTAGCTCGGGCCAACCCCAAATCAAATGCCAGAGTCTCGGAATGGTATCAATCAGTCTGCCCTGTAACTGTTTTACCACATAGCTGTGCAAGACTTGCTATGTGACATGTTGTATACGCAAACAAGGCCGCTAGCCAACGGTGCCGTCCGAAGCTCCCGTACCGATTCCGAGGTGCAGAACGCCCGAGCTTGAATCTTGCGAGGCCCCGAACCGCTGGGTTTTCTGGAGCCTTGTGCTGTCTGAGAATGGATGTCTCCAGTTGCGAATCGATGGCGCGAGTGTGACGGAGAGACACGTCCGATCTTTTCAGGCTGGGTGTATCAGCGGTCCTGGTCAGTCGGTCGGCCGATCTCAAGTGTCAGCACCAGCACCAGCGTCAGTTCCAATATCGATTCTAATTCTGCTAAAAACTTGAATGGGAATCGCGAGTTAAGTCATGGATATGTAACCTTCTTCTAGTTGGTTCGTGAAGAAACTCGTGCTCTCATGTAAAAAAGGTGGACCCTGTTCGAGGTTGGGTTATCCATACATACGGAAGACTATAGGGCTCAGTGGCTCAAAAGTTAGAAGTAAGAGATTTTCCTTACTAGACTTACCCTATATATGCATTATAAGCTAAAATATATATATAGATAACCTTTTATTACTCTACTGAATTTATTTATATAGTATAGTATTACTAAGTATAGAGTTAATACCTTCTACTTATAGTATATTTAAGTATACTTAGGTAATTATAAGGCTTTATTTTAATCTATATAGACTTATTATTCTATTATATATATTATTCTTCTTTATAAAGTATACTAAATACTACTTAAAAAGTAGTAAATATTATAGTAATATTTATATAAAGCTAAATAATATTATAAATGCTATTTTCTACTTATTTTATAGCTAGTTACTTACTATTAGTAAGATTATTAACCTTACTAATAGCTTATAAGTTACCTTAATAGTCCTTATATAAAGCACTTTGATAATAATATTAACTAAATAATCTTAATTAATCCCTTTAATATATAATAATGCTTATAATATAGCTATTAAAAGCTAGTAAAAAAGCATTATATTAATAGCTTATAGTAGCCTAACTATAATTAAAATATATACTAAGTTTTATATTATATTTAGAGTTAAGGATATAGTTATTAGTATAGCTATTATAAAATATAATAGGCCTCCTACTAGGTCCTTTAGCTGTAAGAGTAAGATTAAAGTTATACTAACTGCTTTATATCTATTATATACTACTATAATTATATTTCTTATATTAAGCTTCTAGGTATTACTAGCTATAATAAAGTAAAAGCTTATTTTTAAGTTTAATACTACTATAAGCTTATATAGGCCTAAATACTTTAATAATATTATATATAATATAGTATAATTAAAAGACTTCTTTAATAAGGTAAATATTTTATTCCTTTTAAAAGCTAAGATTTCTATTAACCTTTTATTCTTTTATTTTAATAAATAGAATAATTTAAAAGAGAATACTACTATTTACCCTCTTAAGAGATATATTAAGTAAGTAGAATTAATAGAAGTAGAAGAAAGCACTTCTAAATATATAATTAAGCTAAAGTAGAAAAAGGAAATAAAGAAGAAAAAGAGAATAAAGAAGGAGGTAATATAGCCTATTAAGAAGAAAAAAGGCATAAAAGATAAGATTAAAGTTAAAATACCTTAAAAGTTAATTATAAAAGAGAAAGAAAATAAAAGTAATATAAAGAGCTTTACTTTAGCTATATTTAAGGCATTTTTAAATAATATAAAAGAAATAAATTATATAAAAGAGGTAAAGGAGAAAGCTATAAAAACTAATGCTTACTTTAAGTAAAATATAGCATTATTATAAAGGTTTAAGTAGTAATATATATATAAAATGCCTTCTTTTATATTATATAAGGCTATATAAAGTTAATCTTATTAGTATTAACTACTTCTTAGTTTAGGGTTATAATATTAATATTATAAGTAGCTAAATAATTCTATATATAATTAATCCTTTCTATAGGTATTAGAAGGAATCTAATAGCTAGTTAATGCCTATTAAGTATATACTTTTCTAATTAGCTTTATAAAAATAGGTATATAGAGTATTTTAAGCTATTAGGGCTTTTAGTAGAAAAGACTTCTTTCTTAAGAATTTTATTATATACTTTAATTGTATCTTTAAGTAGATATATATTAATATTAATCTAATTATTATTATAAAGCTTTATAATTATCTATAGTTAATTAAAAGGGATAGGGAAAGTAAAGTCTTTTACTTTTTAAGCCTCTAGTTAATAGTATAAGACTTAAGGCTAACTAGAAATAATATATAGCCTAGTAGGTTATTTATATATATAGTATAAATTCTAAAGCATTATAAACTTAGAAAGCTCTATATATATTATTAGCATATAAAGATATAGAATTATAACTTAATTTAGAATAGAATCTAGTAAAAAGTTACTTTTAGTAGTAATTTTAGTAAAAAATGCCTATTTATAGTTAGTATATATAAGTATATAGGGCTATATAGAGCTATATATATGCTAGTAATCTGCCTAACTATTATTTAGTTAATACTACTAGCTCTTAATCCTTTTATTTTATATACTTTTACTATATATCTAGTAATTATTAAATTAAATAAATTAATCTATATTACCTCTTATAGTATTATATAATTATAAAAGGTAATAATATATACTAGCTATAAGGAAGGTTTTATTGCTATAATTAAATTAGATTATAAAAGGCATATAATCTTAGCCTTTAATAATATAAAGATATTACTTAAGTATGCTATGTAATGTATTAGCTAATATATCTATATAGAGCTATATAATATACTATAAGTAAGTATTAATAGAAGTATATATACCTATACCTTAGGCCTTTAGCTTATTATAAGCATTAATTAACTATATAAAGTTAAGGCCTAAAGCTATCTATCTTATTTAATAATGCTATATTATATTCTATTAATTAGAAATATTTATAGGTAAAAAGCTTTAAAAGGCTTTATATATAGTATCTCTATTAAGAGATAGTTCTTACTAGTAGATATAAGTATAGAGATAGGTTTAACTAAATGTTTAAAGCTTAGTGCTTAGTAAGGTATTATTCTTAAAGAATTTATATAATTTAGCTAACTGTACTGCTTTTTGCTTAGAAGTAGAATATTAATATATATTAAGGTTTTATTATATTCTCTTTAAGCCTATAAGTATAACTATAAAGCCCTTCTTTTATAGTTAGTATAAGATATTCTTATCTTTAAAAACATTATAAAAAAAGAGCTCTTTAATATAGCTTTATAAGGCTTTAGTATCTTCTATATAGGCTTATTTAGTAATTAATATTAATTAATTTTCTTATTACATTTTAAAGTATTAATTTAATGTTATATAAGATATAGATATATTAAACTCTACTAATATGCACTTTATAAGCTTATTTGCAGTATATTGCTTAATATCTCTTTATTATTTAATTTAAGAGTAAAATAGCATTAAGTCTTTTAAAAGGCAACTAAATATACTTATTATAGGGGCTTATAGTATTTTATATAAAAAAGAAAGAGTATTAAGTAAAAAAGCTTATATAGCATTTTAAGACTATATATACTAGTAGAAGGTTATATAACCTTAATAATCTTATTAATTATAGTATTTTATTAAAAGATAAAATAAAGCAATTAAAAAACTTTTTACTCTAGACTATATATACTATACTGCTTTATAGTACCTAGTATGCTAATAAAAACCTTTTCCTTAGGTATATTATAGTATTTTATAGTACTTAATATACTACTATAAACTCTATTATATACTTAAAATGCTTATTATAGCATTATTAATTATTAAATTATATCTTTAAAAATAATAAAGATAAAGATTAAGCTATTATAGCTATATTAATATTAGTATTATTTTAAAGTAGCTTATAAGATATATAATTACCTTAGTTCTTGCTTTTCTTAGTCTTCTTCTTTTTACCTTTTATAGAATTAGTAGCTTTCTTAAAGAATTTAAAAAGCAACTAGCAAGTAGTATAATTAAGTAAATTAAAAAGCTTTATAATAGCCTTTATAGTACTATTTAGCTTTAATTTACTATTATTATTATTACTATTATATTTATACTTAAAAGCTATTTAAGAGTTAATATAAAAGTAAATAAGTCTATATATAGTACTATATATAAAAAAGAGAGTATTAAGGCTTTAAATAGTTCTAATTACAGTTAGTATACCTAGTAAGCTTAAAAAGGTAAATATAATATTTAATAAAAGCTTTATTTTCTTTTTTATACTTATTATAGACTTTTAATTTAAATTATAAGATATTATAGAGGTAGTAAAACATAGTATTAGCATTCTAAGAAAAGAATATTATAGTATAAGGGTCTATAGTTCCCTTTTTAAACTCTTATAACTTAAGTTTATAGAGCTTAGTAGGTTTTTAAATAAGTTAATATAATATAATATAAAGCTTTATATAGTATATAACTTATACCTTAAATATTAAAGTAAATAGCCTTAATATCTTTATAATTATACTTTTTTAAAGTATAATAGAAAACTTAAATAGTTAAATTAAGCTATATAATAGATTATTTAATAGTTTAGTTAAAATTACTAGTACCTTTACTATAGATTTCCTTAAAAAGATACTTAAAGCAGTTACTTAAATCCTTTTATAAAAGCTTCTTTTAAATTAAATAGTTTTTATTTTAGTTATATACTATAATACAATTAATATAATTAACTTTATTACTATTAAAGTTATCTTTACTACTAGAGTTAAAGTTATCTTTCTTAAAGTCCTTCTTAGTAGCTTCTTTAGCTTCTTTCTTTACCTTTTTAGCTTCTTTAGCTACTAATCTGGCCTTTTTAGCTTCTTTAGCCTTCTTTCTTGCTATTTTAGCTCTCTTCTTAGCTGCATTATCTTTCTTCTTTTAGGCCTCCTTTGCAGCTATAGCTTCCTCTTTAGCTTTATATAAGTCTTTAGTCTCTTTAGCTAATTATACTTCCTTCTTAAGCTTTATCTTATACTTCTTTAGCTTTAACTTTAGCTTAAGTAGTATAATACTTAGATTAAATTATATATATATTTATATAAATAAAATTAATTTAAAAGAAAGTATTAATATTATAAGAAAAATATTAGCAGTTAGCTATAAATTAAATATATTAAATATATATATAATAAAATAAAAGGTATATAAAAATAAAGCTCTTAATTATATAAAAATAATAAAAGCTATATAGCATTAATTAAAGGTATATATAAAGTAGAAAATAAGTTTATATAAAGTAAAAGTTATTTATATAAGTGCTATAGCATAGATGCTAAATTAAATAAAGTAAAGTGCTTATAAGGAAATAAAAATAGCATTATATAAAAGATTAAAAGTATATAATTCTAAAAATATATTTATTAGGTTATATAAGGCTATTATAGGTATATGCAGGTAAGGGAAAGTGAGGAATTCTTACCTTATAAGGTGTATTAATTTTAAAGGAAGAAAATAAAGCTAAAGCTAGGATTGCAAGGAAATATATATTATGTTATTATATAACCCTAAAGGGCCTACTTTAGCTTATATAAGGGGCCTATAATAATTCAATTTAAAAATCAGATAGATATAAATGTAACCTAGGGTGCCCTACAGGGGGGGGGGGTCGGCCTACTACGAAATGACTTTTGAGCCACTGAGCCCTATAGTCTTCCGTAATACAGTACATTTTGTAAGCGCTGCATTACCGCCCCCCCGCCTACCGTGCGGGTCAAGGAGCAAAAGCTCCGGGTGCTTGACGGTGCTCATCAGACAAGCGTAAAGGTAAGGTAGTGTTTTCCACCAAAAGTCGCTGCTCGGCGGACGCACAGGATTTTAATATCTCCTTCTTCAAAATGCCTCGTGGTCGCATGCTCTTGTTCCCTTTTCCATTTCGTGCGGTACCATCCGCTCGTCACCATGTCCCTCTTTTGCCACGAGCCCTCCAGGTAACGTCGCCCGGGGCCGAGACAACCAACCTGACGTGGACTCGTCTTCTCGCCTTTTTAAGCTCCGGTTGGGTACCTGTAACCCCCTGAAGCCCCCCTGGATATACCGGACACACTGGGCCTCGGTGGCAACCACGTCTTCACAGTACTGTACATTCTTAGACGGCACGTTTGTTTCGGCGCCACACTCTTTATATCAGCCTTATCCGGTTACTGCCAGAAAGTTATTTTGCAACGACTCCTGAGAATTGATCACCAGTATCTTTTATCTGTGGTAATTGTCAACTTGTCCCTACTTACTCATTCATGCGCCATCTTCAACGTTTCAACGTCGTTGTCCATGTCGTTCGTGCGAGCCTCCCCCTTCTCAATTGTCGACTTCGATCATCACCCACTCGAACTTTAAGAACAAGCTCGAGTTCACGATAAATGTGCACGCAGCATTCGGCTGCATGCCACGTCTGCGGGAAAGATTATCTGGTTTATGTTGAATTCTGTCACTTCTTCCACCCGCCATTGCTTGTATGCCCACAAGGCCTGCTCTTCCTTCGGAATGGTATGCGTGACGGACAGTGTCCAAGTCCAGTTTGTCCGAATAGTTTGAGAGGAGGCTGTCGGGTCATGTAAAACGCCTGTTATATATTCAAAATCTCGAACAAGGGGCAGTTACTGCATACTTCTTCTTTCAGATCCGCCATCATTTCAACCATGTCTCTCAGAGCTTCTGTCCAGCTACTTCAACCTCCACGACTTGGTCGACTCCTTTGTACTCTGGGACCTCGAAGTCGTATTTCTTCGCTATGGATGGAGTCACAAACCTATGCTGGGGGTTAGTTGCCTCGAGATAGCGTTGTTGAATGGTACGTACCGCCCGCCAATAAAGTGTCGACCTTTGAAATGCTTCACTAGTGGCTTTGGTGCCGTTAGGCTAATAAGTGCTGTAGGCATGAAGGAACTGCCGAGTCCCGACTTTGGTGGACCATCTTCGATGTCCCAGGATGAAGGAGCATCAACTGCTGTGACTGGCAGCTTCGTGTCTTGAAGAGCTTGGATCACAGCAGGAAATGGTTCTCGAACTTCTCCTGAAAAGCTGAAACCTAGTTGAACGGTCAAAGATTGTCGCTATCGAAAAAGTACAAGTACAAACCGAAGATCGCGTCGACAACATGATCCGTCGAATTCAGCGCCGAGGAGAAGTCATCGACGAAAGGGACCTCAAGGTCTTCAAGTTGTTTTGCGAGTCGCTGGGAGCAGCATCAGTAACTATTCAGCTTTCGGATATGGAATCGAGACGAGACGTGTTTGAAAGGCTGGGTACACCGATTTTCTGGTGCATCGGTTGTTACCATTCAACGATTCCCGCAGTACTGGTAGAAAACCGACATGATAATTGTGAGAAGCACATAGCTGCAAGATCGCAGCAATGTTACGAACAAAACGTCGTGCGACTTTCATGGTGAAAAAACAGTGAACACCGGATTTTGTTGGTAAACTTACCTGGTAGAGATCATTCTTGCTTCGTTTGGGATAGAAGACGCTCGGGCTGTAGCCATACTGACGAAGATGACGAGCAGCGACTAGTCCGTCACCGCCTGATGCTGTTAGTGAGCATTCTTGGTATAAGCAGGTGAGCTGAAAACACCAACCGTTGTTTCCAGGTCCACAGGCAACAAGGATCCTACGGCCACTCTCGAGAGGTTGGAGGCGGTAGACTTATGATGTTAGCAGTTCATCGTCATGAGAAATGGCATGGGCTTTGTGAGACCGAAGTGATATCTTAAGGGCTCAAGTGAGGTAAAGTCACTAACCAGCTTGAGAAACAGCAAGTCCAGCGAGCTCCATGAGCTGATCAATAGAGAACGCTCCGGTACTCATGAGCTCCTGATCAAGAGCAGCAGCAGCTTTGGCTCCGAGGGTCTGAAACAGTCAGTGAATGAACATAGAGTAACAATGAGAGTACTTATGACTTACCTTGATCGCCATAATGCCTTTGAATCTTGTGTCCTTGATAGGGATCGATGAATCTTCGCAAAAGTCTCAGCGAAAACTAGATGCCGTATGGGTCCGAGAGATGTAAAAGTTGGGTGATTTCGAAAATGTCGTCAGTCAGGAATGGTTGAAATGTCCAGGGAGTCACGGACTGACATCACTCGGCAAGAGCTGCTTCATCAGCCGCCGTTGTAGCTCCATTTGGAAAGCCACACTATTCCCGGTCGACCCCACCATCTTCCGGGTGATCAAGCCACATCGGCGAAAATAACCCCCGGCTCCGTGCCGAAATTGTCCCAACCTTCAGAATAGCAGCGACAACTGGTGATTGCTTTAAATTCGTGGTCTTAAGTCTCCCATATCGCCGCCATGGTTGTCAAGATCCGTCTCGCCCGATTCGGGCGCCGAAACCAACCCTTCTACAATATTGTCATTGCCCACGCCCGGTCCGTCAGCCCGTGATATATGTTACAATTGAGCACACCATTAACAGGTATTTAGGACGGCTCGTAACTCCCGCCCACTCGAGGTCATTGGCACATACGACCCAATTCCTAAGCCCGACCCTTATGACACATCCGGAAAGCTTCATAAGGATATCAAGCTCGATAGTCAGCGCGCGAAGTACTGGATCGGTGTTGGTGCACAGCCCACAGACACGGCCTGGAGGTTACTTTCTATGGTGGGTATTCTACCAAAGAAGCAATTTGGCCCCAAGCAAGACAACACAAAGGGTGTCATAGACCAGCAGAAGGTCAGAATTCGATGAGTGGCTCGAGGGTCGTACGATATGTAAGAAAAGGCATCTCTGGGCGTTGGTTCCACGACGATATCACGGAGTCCATTCAGATGGAGTCAAAAAACCAGTATCATATCAAGAAATACTGGGGCTGGCGCAGGCTACTGGATCTAAGACCTGTGCATCAATTGGGGAAAGACTGTATGATATTTGTTGGAAGGCTTCACATCACGACGGCCAATCCATTTTTTTCTCTCGCTATTGTAATTGTATTGAAGCGCTACCCAATACCATGTCTAACTAAGTTTAAGCCATCTATTGAAGCAGAGACGCTGAGAAAAACATCATGTGCCCCTTCTAACAACGCCTGTATCCAACATTTGTCATCCATGAGGCCGTAAGAGAAAATGATACAATTAATGAGTGACAGCAAAGAAAATGTTCAGAACAAGGCACACGGTCATGACGACGGATCCGTATATCGCCAGTGCGAGGGCGAGTCTACGTAGATGGTGATGTTCGATATGCTCGAGATCCCATCGCCACTTGCGTCTCCAACGCCACGAGTTTCGGTTGCTGCGGGTGCTGACATTGCTAGCGATGCTCACACCGCTGCGAATACTAGTTGTGCTCTGAGCCAGTGCAGCGGACTCCTCAACATCTGAGGTAGGTGTGTCCTCATCCATATCATCGTCTTCTTTGGCCAGTCGTTGGTGGTGTATGCTATCTGGGTTACTGATCTTGTAGTAAAAAAGACCAGGGAGAATAAAGCTGATAGAAGTTGACCCAGTGCTGCCAACGAAGGCCAGGACACGATCGAGACTAGTGACTGAGAGAGCAGTCATGTAGGCGAAGGTGAGAATGAAAGTAGTGATCACAGCAAACCGAAGGTCAGACATCGGGGCAGTGCTTCCGTGATCGCCGGCCGGGGATGCTGGGAGTAATGGTGCTGCGGTTCGTCCGTTGTTCGACGAGTTGCGGTTTGGTCGCCATTTCAATACAGCATCTAGTGAAGCTCGGCATGGGTGAACCTGCAAAGGAACCGAAAAAGTGACTAGGACAACAATAGCGGCTTTTCCGATTGTTGAAGCAGCTCCAGTGGGATCTGCCTTGGTGAGCTTGTGCAAGTATGAGTAGGGGTTAAAACGTACACATTGAGACTATGTTTCCCACAACAGCATTGCCAAATGTGAGGTAACCGGTGATAGCCACAACAATATAAATTGACGCCGCAGAGCCGATGCTTGTGCCAACAACTCCAATGATGCTTGATGGTGAGTTATCCTTCAGTTCGTTGAGAATGGAGAACATCTAACTTTGTTAGCTGAATCATGAACTTGCAGAAGTCTGACATACGTTCTGATGGCAAGTATATGCAAACACAACGACTGGTAGGGCGCTCAATGTCTCGATAGCTCCGCCCCACTGGATCACTCGTATACTACCAGGGTCGGCGTGCTTGTCGGATGCAAAGTGATAGATCACCAAGACAATTAGATATCCGATGGAGACCAGCGCAACAATACTGGTGTACTTCAGTGAATCCAGCCTCCTCAAAAAGCTCAGAGGAATGATAATAAGCATAAATGCGGTGATCCAAAAGTTTCGATCAACCAGATACGGAGCGCTATTAGCGTTGCTAAGGAAGCCCAATACAACACCAGGCATAAGGTCTCCAATGATAATCATGTAAGACACGCCAACTCCGAAGCACTTGATTGCAATCGCAGCATCGAATATAACGGCGGCGTTGGGATAGGTGATTTGCGATAGGGCGAAGAAGGAAGAGGTTCCTCGGTCGAGATATCGAGCGCATCGAGATTGTAGGTAAAGACCGAAAGCGGCAGTCAATCCAGACCACAGTATCAGCACCACTCCCAACATGATACCCATATGTGACATAACTGAGGGCATGGCAAGAGTGCCAGCTCCAACAACTGCGCATCCTCTGTCAGCACGCGCCCAAAGAGAAGAGATGTCGAACGTACTTGTATTTAGCAGGTTTACGACACTGCTGATCGTAGTGGCTTGGCCGCCATGGCCGCCATCCTTATGACCGCGACGTCGAGGTCTGAGAAAGCTTTCGTTAGTGATGATTTTTCCCTGACCGATGTCGGCAGGCGAGGTCTCCTCACCTTGACATGTCGTCGGCACTTCTAAATAAAGAAGCGTTTCCATCAGATATTGTAGAGTAGTTCGTCATTACACGGCGATAGGGCGTATAGAGTCGTCGAGAATGCGGCGCGATCGCGAGGGGTAAAGCTGGCTGTATTTAGGTTATGCGTCCGTCTGCTGTGATGTAGAGTCGTAGGTGTTGGAGGTATGTATGTTCGTTATCGCTGCGTTCCTCGGGATCCTAAGCCGAATTGCTGACTACTTAGGCGCGAGGCGGAAAGGCGGTGGTAGGCCAGCAGCCCTAGACGATTGCGTCAATCTGGTGTCCCGCGGCACAAAGGCCCCGTCCGATCGCAACAGACCAAAACGGTAGGTCACGAGTGAAGTGCCAACGAGGCTGTTGTGGATGATTGAGATGCAGGAGGAAGAAGACACAGTCAGGAGACGAATTCCTGACAGGCCCTGGTCTCTTGCACGATCCTTGAAATAACCTAACGACGGGAGCTGCCAGAGTGTTGTGCCGAACTCATGCGGCCAATGAGCGCGCGCCAAGATCATAATTTGGCGAATCATCGGGCTTTTCTGATCCTAATCTGGGGAATAGCTTCAAGGCATGAGACGAAGAGCATGCCAACTTCCTTATGATAAAGAGAAGTAAGTGGCTTATCATTTCATTTAACAAATTCATATTAGTAGATTGACTACAAAATCTCTACAATGCAATGTTCTTTTTTTCTTCTCATATTTTTCAAACAAGATGCGCCGTTTGATGCGACAACAAAGACCATTCTGCAGGTCTCACAACTTCATGATTATCCTGCTGATTCTCCACTTTTTTCGTCTGGCGGACCTACTATAGGTACAGTACCTTAGTTCCTTACCTCACCTGCTTGGTGCCGCGCGCTCTCTGTCACGATGGCCACCAATATGGACGAAACAACTCTCTCTACGCTCGATTTGATGGAATCACGGCTTCTCCGAATCGAGCACCTCCTCTATGGCCAGAACCAATCACCAGCGCTGGCTCCAGACCAGTCGGCGGCTAGCCAGCTCAACAAGCTCGAGCGACGTTTCTCGATGCTCCTGTCCGATGTCCGCGTTTACCACGAGCTGATGAGGATATGTATGTATCAGGAATATTTACTTTGAAGTCTCAATCCATACTGAACCCCTTTTAGACAGAGCTCATCCCGATTTCTTTCATTCGTCCGACCCATCAGAGCCACCATCGCAGCTGGACATCGATGCACTCCAATCCATTGTTCTAGCATCAGCGTCCGCCTTTCCTGCGACTCTATCGTCCCTTACCGCGATCAAAGACAGTCCGATTCCGGATCCTGCGGATAGCGCAGCGCTTGTGGCATTGCAGGATAGAATGAAAGCAATCGAAGCAACACAAATTGCACAAGCTACTGAGATGGCCGACCTTCGACAAAGGAGCGAGATCGCGGTTCGTTCCTGGTACGAAACAGGTATCCTTAGTAACTCGAAAGCGATGGCCAGTCTCGAGTCTCGAGTGAAGGTTGTTGAGCGCCAGGTGAGGAGGGCAGAGCGAGAGTTGGAGGCTGAAGAAGAGCTATGAAAACATGTTCAAAGATACCCTTGAAATTAAAGGAATTGGTTGATTTAGATCCGTTAGTTATGGGCAAGTAGAACTATATACGGAGTACAGCGCATACCTATAACCTGCCCCAATGACCCAACATATCCACTCAACGGTGCATTGGAGTTCAATAATGGCGACTTAAGTATTAGCTATTTGTTTTTGCTAACCTCTTTTTCAAAGCCAGTCTGTAGCAAAGGGTTGTGCGGGACATGGTTACAAGTGAGGATGAACTATATAAACTCCTCGTTTGCACTTGACATCTCGGTAGGAGGACATCAAATCTTGATCGCCTCTCCGCTTTGCAATAGATTATACTGCGGCGGGCCAGGAAATCGTTCTTTTTATGCCAATACCAACCTTATGTAGACCAGAGCAGTGGTCATGAACATCGCAATCTTATGCCCATTTCCTATGTAATGCAATTGACATTTTGCTTTAATTTCGCAGTAGTCCACTTCCAGGGTGTCCTGGCGATCGCTTATGTAGCCATCACATTGAAACTATTCTTTGTTCTCGGTACCTAATAAATGGAAGGCTGTCTTTGTGCCTGAGTAGATAGTAAATGCCATCGAGGACTGGGAAAGTGTAGGAGGACTGTTTCAGAAGTTGATACGCCGACTTGGTGTCCACACTCGTCGCCATCACCGTGATCAGACCTCTTTGCAGCTTTATGTGCAAGACGATCCATATACTAGATTTACACATCTTGGTGAACTCCAATCTTTTTAATTGCCTACTAGTGAGAGCTCAGTGCTGCGTCGCAAATACCCTATAAGTGTTTCAATATTGTTTTGCTGTCACATAATGGAATTGATAAGTAGCAGTGTTTGAACCAACATGCCTTTAGACAATCGTTATACTACATGCGATGGCGGGTTGTGACCGACCTTCATCAGAACATCTTGATGAGATGTAGAACTACACAGTGACAGGATGAGGGCGAAGAAAGAACTTGAGGTTTTGCCAGTTGGGTATGATACATAACTTCTAACTCGAACCAATACCAGGTTTGTAGATATGTGTTCTAGCTGCTCTACCGAAACAGTCCATGGACTCGCGATTGGTTTGGCAGCCAGTTCATACGTCACCCTTTGTGAAGCTTCCAATGATCATTGCTACCAAGACTGTCAGAGCTACAGCCCGTGTAACAGGTATGTTTAGAAATCCTCGGATTTTGGCATTGCCAGCTTGGAATTCCTATCGAACGTGTTCTCGCGTCATTCAGCTTACGAACACTAGGCTATACTGCGCAGCTTCTTCGTACTACTGTCAAGCTACGGCTCACGATGGCTAGTGGATCGTGGATCCATACAAGTATGAAGCTTTGAGCTGTTGAGCCGTACCTGACGCTAACTGCATGCTACCTTTGATGGACTAGTTTCATGGCATTGGATGTAATCGGCTCCAAGGAACAAGTGCAAGCCGTGTAAGTACTAATTCTTGTACATAGGCGCCAGACTTCACCATACAACAAATAAAATGAGTTTCAAAGCAAGAGATATCGCAGGACCCTTGGCCATAACTGGCCCTGATAGACAAATGCTAGCACCAGAAAGTCCAGATGATCAGCAACGCGACCGTTGGGACTCAGCCCAAGCTTTTTGGTCAAATGGAGCAGCTCCACAAACAATGCTGCGCTGTCATCAATCGATCTGCTCTGAAGCACAGTCGATCATCAAGACAAAGAGAAGCCACGCGTCGATGGACATGACAAAGTAAGACTTTCGCAATGAACGTCATGAAGATCGATCGGAAGGGAAAATCCGCGGCTGTGCGGCTTATCGTTCGTTGAGTTTGGTGGTTCCAGGGGTAAATGCCCTCCCGTGACAGGGGTCAGCTAAAGTTTCAAAGGAAAGCCCTTGGTGGGTTTTCGTCGGCACAGTTGAGTAACATGGGATGAATCGAGACACGGACAGGCCTGTCAGAGCCCTTGGCGGGAAGTGAGGTAGCCGGTCACAAGTTGGGTTTAAGTGTAGGACAAGACCTGAAGATTCAGGTTTGACGTTGTTGAAGATACCTGAGGTGGCGCGCTGCTGGCTTGAATCAGGCAAGCATCACACCAGGGGCTAGCAGGGCATTGCAACTTGAATATAGCGAGAGAACGAAACTGAATGGCTGAGGATGATTACCTCGTGACGCTGTCAGGAAAGAACAAAGTCCATCGACAAAAGATGACAGATCCGCAACGGTAGCGATTAGCTGTGCCGATCTAACGGAACTGGTTTAGAACGATCAGCTGTCGCTGGGGTCTGATGCAAGCAATTGCAAGGCATCAAATATCAGATCTTCTTGAGAAGAAGACGCTCGGACAACATTGAATTGAAAGTTCAACTTCTGTGTTGAAACGGCCTGAAAAAGTCTACCACATTTGAATGGTTGTCACGAGGCAGAGCGTAGTCAATGTTTCACATTAGTGCTTTATTTTATTCGAGTTAAACACCAGCCACTCGATGATTAAAAAAAAATCCAATGTCTTGCATCTTTTAAGAAGGCGCACGCGAGCCTTCTTTGAGCTGAGTTGATCTGCCTCTTGTCAGCATTTTCTCTTGTAGGAGTGCCCAGAGTTGATGAACTCTGGCTCTATGCTTGACCGGATGGTATCGATGAAACTCCCGCAATGGAGTCAAGGCCTCACAACCAGCCAATAGCCCGCATTAGACTTGACCCTAGTCGAACCTCAAACAAGACGGGGTAGAATAGGTAGGTCAATTTGCAACAGCACATGGACGGTGTTGCCGTAGATCGAAGTGTTTTGCAGCCACAGTACGGAAGTATGTTGAACTGGGCTGACTGCTTTTGAGACGAGTCAGATAGAATTCCTGTCCAGGGCGCCGTCAACTTGGTGATGTCGGCTGGGGTAGGCTGGGGTTTCCAAGACAGTGTGTACTCTAACCTTCACTGGACAACAGTCACAGTAACATCCATTCCTGCAAGAGCCTGGATGGGTGATAGCAGCTGAACATGCCAGAATAAGTTGAAGGCTGCCTGCACTCTACACCCAGCTTTGGCTGCTCCCATTTCTCATCTTGATGAATATTGAACCCACTGGAAAGAATATCGATACCAATTAACCATCGCCCACAAGCAAGACATTGAAACGAAACAACTGCTCTCTATCAATTCTAATCCAACCACGGACTCGGCTTGCTAAAGTTGTCCGGCTTCTCTCCCTCTTCGCAAAAATCCACCCTGTCACGGCCACAACAGCTTCTCCAGATCCCAGAACTTGGGCCCGAGCCAACGAGCAGACGAAGCGCCACATTCAACAAGGGGCAGGGCGAGATTTGATTTGCTCAGAGCACCCGGTGCCTTTCATTTCCCACAACCGCAGGGAACTCTGTAGTAGATTTGAGGCCCTGAACCTGAGCGACACCCACTGGACGGCCATATTAGCTTTCCATCGGTTCCTGCCCGGAATCTCATCGTCTTTCCATTTCCTTTCGACGAGTTCTTTTCTTGACAACCACCGAATTCACTCATTTCCATATCATTGATTGATATACCTCCCTCTTCAATTCGTTACACGGACTCAATACGAACCGGAATCGGGCCAAGACTGGCAGTCCCTTGTCTCCCTTCCCCTGAAATTGTGCCCTTCCCGTCTGACTGTGACCGCGTCAGTCTGCCGCTGCGACGCTACACACGGCGGTACCTTATTACTGGTCTGGTTACCAAGAAGTACAGCACGGCCATCGCTTCCTATTCGTTGCAGCGCTCATTGGGGTGGTAGTGGCTTTCATTCAGCACAGAACTGCCACTTGTTGTTCCTCATTACAGCCGCGCGCATTGCACGAGCGGGCTATTGTTATTGTTATTTTATTTCCTCGACCACGTTTATCGACTTGGACTCCTCGCAACTTTGTTCACGCCGCAATATCCACTATCTCGCGCGTACTGAACCTAAGGTTCTGTGTGTGCCCGTTGAAATAGGTCCCTGGTCTAGAACTGAACTGGACTGGACTGCCCCCTGCATTTTCCCCCTACTCTCACCAGCGCATCCCGCTCATCCATCCCATCCACCCAATCTGTCCATTCTCTTCCCATTTCAAACCGTCCGTTCAATTCAATTCAATCATTTCCACCCTCTCCTTCTTTTGTTCCTTTCCCTCCCACTGAATCCACTCACCTGAGGTAATATTCTATCGCAACCACAGGCTTGGGTCATTCCACTCCTTTCTTTTCCATCTTCTATTATTACCTACCTATTTCCTGTCATTCGACTTTCCTCCTCTGTCGCGACCTCCCGCTCGTCTTACGCCAACCGAAATCCTACAAACGATCGACACTGTTTTGCTTCGCTTGGCTCTGCACAGCACAGCAACGAATTGCATCGATTCCGGCACAGCCTCTACGCCTTCACATCGTTCTTCTTCCGACGAATGCTCCGGTAGCAATCGACTCTGCTTACGCCTGTTTGTCAACCTACCATCACCAACGAAGAAAGCGCGTGCCCTTACTCTACCATCAGCCTCGATCGCCAGCTCGTTCGACACCGTTGTTCCTTATGCCATCGTATTCTCTCAACTCTCCCTCGCTTCAGAAAATGGATCACTCAAGAATGTATGGCCAGCGCAAGGGCATTCAGATGAGCAACATCCTCGGCGACCCCTTCGCCCTGGCCACGCTCTCCATTAGCACGGTGCGTTCCTCTTGCACTCTGCCACAGCCCTCCCACTAACTGACCTTTGCAGCTCGCCTGGTTTATCACCTTTGTCTCTTGTATTATTGGACGGATACAACAAAATAGCGATGCCGACCTTGCTAAGAACGACCCTTTCCCAACTTTCGTGTGGTGGAGCTGCATCTACTGTCTATGCCTCATTGTTGGCGTCTTCGTCGTCATTGGAAGTGATGCAGTTCACACCTACCACGTCGCGGTGACTGGTTATCTCGCAGCAGGAATTGTTCTTGTTTCGTCCGGCATTAACCAGCTCCTTTACTCTAACAGCGGCGCCCGTGAGGCTGCCTCTGCTGGCTTTATTCTGTTGGCTATGGTTATCGTGAGTTGCATTCCAGGTTGACTTCAGACGTAAATCTAATAGCGAGTTAGGTTATTTGGACGTTTTATTTTGGATCCAGCCCCTCTTCAACTCCTCGAGCTTTCCTTGACTCATTCGCCCTTGCCAAAGAATCCACTACGATTCATCGATCTACTATGAACGCCTACGGTGGCCGCCCCGAGACATCCAACTCGGTCCAGCCCCCTCAGATGTACACTTCTGCTCAGCTTAATGGTTTTGAGAACCCATCGCCAGTAGGAGGTATCTCGCAAGTCGGAGGAGCACGCGGATCAGCAGTTCCCCAAAGTTTTACCAACTCGGTCATGCAACAACAACCACCGCAAGCCAAGCCAAACAACTCTCCCGGCAACGACACCGAGGTCGTGCCACCCACTGAATACCCCTATAGGGCAAAGGCCATCTACAGCTACGAGGCCAACCCGGATGATGCCAATGAAATTTCATTCTCCAAGCACGAGATCCTCGAAGTGTCGGATGTTAGCGGAAGGTGGTGGCAAGCGCGCAAAGAGAGCGGCGAGACGGGTATCGCGCCCAGCAACTACCTCATCCTGTTATGAGCAATGACCCATGCATGGATTCCCTGGGATACCCGTTCGGCGATGTGCGATATATCGCCCGTCGAACACCGTCAGACCCACGTATGGGCTGCTCGTTCATTGTTTGTCGCATTTTAACGTTTTTAGAGTTACGACTCGGCGATTTGGTTTCTGCACTGGGATGGGAAATATGTTGGATGGAGTATATTTGGGATGAAAAACCCCCTTGTGTTATACCTCGGACCACGGCGCCTGCAACTAGGCTGTTCTTTTCACTTTAAATGTCTTCTTTTCTACTGTCCTCACTTATTGTTGTTCTTCGCTTTATCTATTGCCCTCGGGAAAACCGCGAGATTTGATTCGAATAAGGTTTTCACCCTCTGGCGAAGTGGCATGACGCCCGGCGACCCGGTGTGGCTGTGGGCCTGAGTTTTACGAGGAAACGTGCTCGTAGACCTGCGAGCAGGCTGGGCTTTGTGTGGAAGGGGCTGTATTTTGTCAATGGATCTGGGTTGGCCAGGTGCAGATATGAATAGTACCAAGCAAGCTGTAGTTACTACGACAAGGGATAAGGCATCCCTTGGACCTAGTGAACACGATGATTATTGGAATGCAAGCTGAATCCTCGAGTTGATCAATTGTGAGATTGGGCTGAGCCTAAATTTAGGATCTGCAACTGGCGGGACCATCCAAGAGCCATTGGGACCAATGCTTGTGGTGTTAAGGTTTTACTCAGGAACGCGTGGCAGTTTCTTTGGAAAAAATGGGTATCATTAACATGTCGAATCTAGCCTACATGAGACTAGACAACGTGCCGTTACGATGCTTGGGTCGTGTTCAAGTTAAAGCAAACACTTGCCAAGATGAACTCAGCAAAAAGTCCTCCGGCTGGGTTCTGTAGTTGTCGCTGAGGAGGATTAGCATGGTTCGATAGGTTGGGGAAGCCAGCATATGTCCGGTGCCGATCTCACCTGGCTTGCTCATTAATCGGTACGACTTCACGTCTCAGCCTCGGGGGCAAGATGTGTCGCAATAGAGGTTTCGTTGCATCAAAGGGCCTTCACCATATTGCCTCCGTTGAGTTGTTTCTCCGTTTGTCGTTCAGTGCGGTTTCATTTCCGCCTTCACTCATCCCTCTAGTCTCTTCCTGAGCTCCCTCTCCTTCTGCAACACCTCCAGCTCCAGTCTCTCGACACCATAGCGCAGAGCCTCCTTGCGCTGCCGAACTGCTCGCGCGCGGAGCTTCTCCTCCGCAGTCAACTTACGACTCCCGGTTCGCTGCTTCTTAGACTTTCCACCGTGTTCATCGTAATCATCATCTGGGCGGGACAAACGACCCTGCTGAAGCTCTGCGCGGGCTTTGAGTGTTTCGATGCGACGCTCCTGACGCTCGATCTGGGAGTCTGCGCGGGCGAGAAGAAGAGCGATATATGGTCCGATTTCATCACGTAATGAGGCTTCAGCTGCAGCGAGAGTGGGCTGTGGGATGAGTTCGTAGTGCTGCGACATTTAAGTAGAAGCAGCGTAAAGTCAGGGGAGAGACTTACGCGAACGGTCTTGAGGACATTGACTAGACGGGGAAAATCGGACACGCCACTATCAAGAGTCTCAACGGAGGATTCGAGGAATTTGAGGGAGGTGCGGAGAGAAGAGACGCAATCGGAGTATGTCGAGAGGTTGCTGGCGGCCATGATGACTACTGTGCGGTTTCTGGTGGTTGCTCGTGGGGTAGGCTGTTGATACGAGTATGTGTCACAGTACAATCCTATTTCCAATGGCTTGTCGAGTCGCTGGTCGCCATAAGTTCTGGGTATTTGTCCTTGAATTAGTCATGCGCTGGGTATGATAAGCGACTTTAGATTGTTTTGATTCCACTTGATGATGCGGAGCGCGAAAGTTGATAAACAATGACGATTGCGCACAGACCAATCGCTTAATCGTCTTCAACTACTGTCCCGAGCTTCCTCCGACTACCTAAGTATAGGTACCTAGATTGAACCTCATCATATCAAGCCAGTTCAATATTGGTTTACATCATTTTCGATAAATATTGTTAAACTCTGTTATTGAGACTAAATAGGAGGATATGGTTTTATGTATAGATGAAACCTTATTGAAGGAAAATTATTATAACTTCACTATGAGCTTTCACGGAACATGGCTTCGAATTCATATTGAACTATAACACATCTTGATACAATATCAGCCGCCTAAAGAATATTTCTTCATCTAATCATGTCTGTGTTTCATTCTCACATCTCCTATTAGATGTATAGCACTGCTATTATACAATTTGAAATCTGACTAAAAACTAAAAGTATAGTAGTGCTCGGATACCTCAAGACAAAACAGAGGCAGAGCATTATTGGCTTTGGAGATTGAGTTCGTTTATTCTTGCAAGAGTCTGGGCATGTTCTGAAGATCGAAATCATGCTAGGTAGACTCTTTTTACATGCATTTAACATCCTCTCCTGCCATTTTCTAACTTCTATATAAGAGCCACATGAAGCTTCAAGATTCAGGTATTCAACCCGTCCATATTTTCAACTATCAACTTCAAGTTCTGAATAACACTCGTTAAATAGACTATGCTAAATCTCAATAAGAGTTCCCTTTAACAGTTCTATCTTAATAACAAAAGCAAATTTGTGATTAGAGATAATAGGCAATACTTACAGAGCCGGCTAGACATTGCTCAGCTGTATGTTTTTTCAGCCCACATCAAGATTCCAACACCTTCCAGACATAGAGGCTTGAAATCACCCCTCTTCCAGTAGATGATATATATTCCAGGTTAACTTCTCGATATGTATCGTTCGGTTCTCTTCAATCCCTAACCAAGGCTACTTACTCTAACTGGTGTCTATAGCTCAAAGTTTCGCGTCAGGGAATTAGACCATAAAACTTATACCGGCCCATTAATGCCTATTGCTATACAGCTAGTCAGACTTTACAGAAACCGTTAAAGGAAGGTGCTTGAGAATTGAACCGCACTTCACTGCATCTCAGGGTTATGCTAGGTCTCAATGTGAGTACATACAGGGCAAATCCTGGGTTCAGAATCGGCTCTTGGAGAGAAAGCCAGCTAGTATACAGATTGGTCGACCAGGACATTATTATCTAAGCGTTGTTGGGTCTTAGCCGCATATAGTGCAATGTGTTTAGACTTAGCTTCAAGTCTGTCGACAGACTACATCTTAGTCACCGCCAGAATAGCAGTCTTCAATGACATGAGAGCGATAGCTATCTTGTTATTAAATGATAATGTATTATCTTTTAAGAAACACAAAAAGTAACCTCCATGATTAACCTAAACGCTTCTATTTGGAAACTCTATTAGCTTTAGCTATCTTTATTACTATTATAAGAATTATAAGAATGTTAGGCAGGATACCTATAGTTATATAGTAAATTAAAGGTGCTTCACGGGCGAAATTCTACATTTATATAAGCCTCTGTATTATTTTATTAGATGTTTTCTAGGGAGATTTACTGCATTAAGAGATTGAATGTAATGAAGTAATATTTCCTGCTTCTACTAGCAGATATTACCCTGCAGACCGATTAAACGATAGGAGCGGCTTACCGGTTGAACCCTTCTTAGATAATTCTGCAATGGACTGCCTGTTAAGTCTGTTTATGTATTTTACAAACTCTGGAAGTAGTCCTATATGCCCTGGCTATACCTTAACTACTATAACTCCTTTCTCAGGAATGTCTTACATGAGCATCACTTAATAAGTTAATTATAAGCTTTTCCTAACTGTAAGGCTTAGAAGCCGAGTTACACGCTGAATATATTAGTATATTACTGGCATTCTGTGATTTAAGTAAATATTATTAGGTGTACATATAGTTATCATAGTCCTAGCGGGTATCTCTGGGCCTGAACCTTTAATTACTGTTAAGATTATACTGTAGTCTTGACGTATCTCTGTTTAAAATGAGGCTGATACTTAATCTTGAGGGATGTATTAGCAGTATAAAAGAGAACAGGTTTATATAGCTATACTGTTGTCCGTTGGGCATAAGGGGTTTTATCAGTAGACTTTAACTGATTTCATAAACCCATTTCGTATCTTGTATAAAAGCACTAATGGGGTAAGCATGACAAGAAGGTTACTCCAAGTTAAAGTGACACGTCGTTCTAGATGCATTACTCTCTCGTACTCTTTCAGTTTCTCCTTAATAAGGCTGCACTTACCAACACCCTTCTAGCTTCTATCAGACTTCACCGACAAAGCAAACATCCTAGTAGCTTACTGGACTAAGTGAGCTTTAATACATAGAGCGATCAGCGAGGCTGAGGCTGTATGAACCCTGGAGATCAACCTTGTGCATGAAAATCACAACATCTCTTCTTCCCAGTTTTGGTCAACATTTGCGGGCGTAGCCTTTCCTTGTAAATCCCAGCTTTGCTCAGATCTCGTCTGGAGCATCCACTTTAAGAATACCATATAATTACAATTACAATAAAAGAACAGGTATTATATATCTTCTTAATGCTGGTATGTTAAGTCTTTGGCCAAGTGACCTTAATCGATTCTTTGCACACATTCGCGCTATTAAACAGTTATTGCGTAACAGCAAGCCTGCCCTTATTTTATGTGATTTTCTATACATAAATTCATTCTTATAGTAACCCTCTGACTCTGGTTTTATTAATTAACATGAAAAAATAAAGTTAAATCTAGGTTAATATTACTCCTTGTAATAGGTAGAAACTTTTAATATATCATTCTAGTAAACTTTTAGAATACTATACTTAACTAAACTCACAAGTTGGAAGCTTATGACATAAGTTTGACTGAGTCGTGATATCGTCTTTGAACGAACCTGCTCTTGATGGTCACGTGCCCTGACAGTTGGATGAATCCGGAATCGGTCCCACTAAATTCCAGGCCCTGCTTCGGTTGGTGGGGACCTAACGACAGGCAGGCAGGAGCCTCTTGCGTGAGCCTCGTCACTGAATCGACCAGCTTGGACTAAACCAAACACGCCCCCACGACCTTAAACTCATCGCAACACATTACACACCAACAATCCTTGAACTCGAACCCTCCAATTCAAACCTTGGCCGATAATAACAGATCTTGAGGGGACTACATCGCGATCATCGCTACCATGTCTGACGGAGTTTTAAAGCCCGAGAAGGACTTCTCGAAGGAGGTTGACCAGCAGCTTCCTGAAGCTGAGAAGCTGGCCGCGGTAGGTTTTTGGGGTTTGAGCTACCGATTATGAGCTTTTTCTGACGCTCTTCTTAGTCCGGTAACCTCCAAGGCGCCATTGAGAAGCTTGGTGCGCTCGAGAAGCAAACCCGACAAGTATGCATTAGTATACGCCTGCTCACTCCCCTTCGCCGTTAACCTAGTACTAGGCCTCCGATCTTGCGTCCACATCACGAGTCCTGATCGCAATCGTCACACTATGCAAAAACGCGGGTGACTGGAGCTTGTTGAACGACCAGACCTTGGTCTTGTCCAAGAAGCACAGTCAGCTCAAGCAAGCCATCACCAAGATGGTTCAGACCGTCATGGGCTTCCTCGACGACACTCCCGACCTCAAGACCAAGCTGTCTGTAATCGAGACCCTGCGAACAGTAACAGAGGGAAAGATTTTCGTCGAAGTCGAACGAGCCCGTGTCACCAAGATCCTTTCCGACATTAAGAAGGAACAGGGTGATCTAAAATCCGCCACCGAGATTCTTTGCGAACTGCAAGTCGAGACCTTTGGCTCCATGGATAGACGGGAGAAGACCGAGTTTATTTTGGCGCAGGTTGAGCTATGCATTGAGAGCGGAGACTGGACACAGGCTGCTATTCTAGGTCGCAAGATCAGCACTCGCTATCTTTCTCGCAAGCCTAAAAAGACGGCCGAGCAGCTTGAGAAGGAGCAAAAGGAGCGTGAAAAGAAGAAGGCTCGCGGCGAGGAGGTTCCCGAGGAGAAGGAGGATGACACGACTGATCTGAAGCTGCGTTACTACGAGCAGCAGATCATCCTTGCCAAGCACGAGGAGAAGTATCTGGATGTGTGCAAGCATTATCGGCAGGTTCTGGACACAGAAGCAGTTGAGGAAGACCCGACCAAGCTTCGACCTGTACGTTGACTGCCTATGAAGTACCGATCTGTTTTGCTAATTTTCTAACCATAGGTCCTGCAACGCATCATCTACTTTGTCATCCTAGCTCCCTATGACAACGAACAGCACGATCTTCTCCACCGAATCCACAAAGACACACGCAACTCCGAAGTTCCAGCCGAAGCAGAACTTCTGCGACTCTTTACTGTTCATGAGTTGATGCGATGGCCAGAGATTTCTAAGAGATTCGGCCCTCACCTCTGCAGTACTGATGTCTTTGACGCCCAGCTGGGTCAATCTTCGGACGACAAGGCTCACCAGCGATGGCAGGATCTGCGAAAGCGAGTGATTGAGCACAACGTTCGAGTTATTGCCAAGTACTATACCCGCATCCAGATGAGCCGCCTGACTCAGCTACTTGATCTTGCCGAGGACGAGACAGAGAAGTACATCAGTGAGCTTGTAACTTCCAAGACTGTCTACGCCAAAATTGACCGACCCGCACGAATTGTAAGCTTCGCAAAGCCTAGAGATGCTGACGATGTCCTCAACGAATGGAGTCACAACATGAAGAGTCTCCTGGGACTATTGGAAAGAATTGATCATCTCATCACCAAGGAGGAGATGATGGCACGAATCCAGCCTGCTAAATAAGACTTTGGAGTACAGGATAGAGCGGTTCATAATTCATGACGGTTTGGGTGGTCTGTAATTACACAGGTTAGATAGTCCTCGGGATGAGGATGTATGACAAGGCATTTGGTGTATTTCACCAAGTCTATCTATTCGTATGCGTCTTAGTCTATATGTGTTTTCCCAAAACTCAACGAGAACGTCGTAACAAAAACCGTCCCTTGACAAGATTCTTCATTACAACTCTACTTTAGGCTCAGTATTCTGACCATGCTCCTTGATGAAGCCAGCCAGAGGCGCTGCCCACTGTTTGGACACGGGTACGTGGTGACCTCCTGGGTGAACAAGTACAAGAGGGTCTTGACAACGATCTGTGAGAGCCCGGCTTCGACTCTCGTCAACCACTGTGTCAAGACTACCCAGGAAGTGTAATGAAGGAGTCTTGATCTTGGGCTCATAGCAGAACTGGAGCGAGTCGGGGGTGGCCCAGAATCCGGAGTACGAAATGACAAACTTGAGAGCCTTTCCAGAGTTTGCCTCTCTGAGGCCTCTCGCCCAATCTCCCTCCTTTCCTGCAGGCAGCGTGCGTTCTGGCTCAAGAGCGGCTGCTACAAGAGCGGCCATGGCACCGCCCTGGCTGAAACCGCACACTGCATCGATGCCCTCTGCCTCTCGAATGGACTGTCCAACAGTAGCCATGCCCTCATCGAACAGTCGATAGTTACCGGTGGCTTCATCTTTGCGGAACCATGCCCAGGTATCGGGTTGGTAGTCCTCTGGCTGAGGCTCCTCAGGGGGCTGATAGCCTGGGATGTCTTCTGGACTTAGACGGTTGGGACCAGTGGCATAAAGGAAGACAGGGAGGAGTGAGATAGGGTCGAGTAATTTGACGAGTGTCTTCTCCAAAGCACGAGTTTTGGCTCGGAATAGAGCGCCAGATTGTGTGTAGCCTGGTGATAAATGTTAGTGAGGGACTTGTGAGATTACGAGTGAGTCCAGGGTATGCTAAAGATGACCGAGAGTCATTCGGAATGCATTTCTTTGCATGAACGTCATGAATACTCACCATGAAGCATGAGAATCTTGACCTCATGTTTTCCATTGCCATTCGGCCTCGGAGCTGTTGTAGCGGTCATTGTAGATAAGCAAACTTTGTATGAAGAAAAAGTGTAAGATGAGGCTCGTCTAGTCGTAGTTACAGTTGGTCTAGCAGCAGAAAAAATACAAAGAAGAAAACGCATCTATAGAGGAGTGATGAGATGTTAGAGCGGATTTAAGTCGGTGTTGATAACAAGGTTGTAGGCCGTATGAGTCGAACGTGGAGAGCAATAATGGCAATTTTAGTAGAAAGAAGCTCTTATGATTTGTCAGTGGGAGAAATCTCTCTCAAAGGGTGTCGGGCCGTTGCTTAACATGACGGCACTTCCACCCCACCACGGGAGGTTCAACAATCCAGCAATGGCTGGCTAATCAAGGTCCCTAGACATGTTCTCTTAAATGTGTAGTTTTCATCTGGTAGTTGAGATTTATTATGAGAGACTATCTAGCCATATCCAGTATAACTGTTGTCACCAGTTTCACGTCTTGGCGCATAAGCCTCCTCATCGGAGGATTATATTGAGAGCCTATGGATGCATCTGCATGAAATAGAGGCAGCCACGGCACAACGCAAGTCCAGAAATGAAATATCATGTGGCCATGATGATGGACCGCTACATCCACAAGAGCTTGATAGCCAGTATGTCGCGGTGAGTATTGGGCCATAGTTCATCTCCCTTGCACAAAAATAGAAATAAACCACGGAGCATGATGGTAGATTTCAGAGTGAGTCAAGGGTTTGTACATGTCACATAACCAGACCAGATTTTGGTCTTGCTTCCCACACAGTCGGACATCCGGAGTTCGGGGGCATTCGTCGTTCGCAGTTATATCCATGGGCAACTTTCGTATGATCGTTGTATAGGTCAATTAAGCCCCTTTTTCGATTCTATGATACAATTCCATCTCGTAAACCATGGCCTCGCGTTCGAGCGGGTCGATTATGCATGCTAGCTGGACTCAATCCCATTTCCTTTCCATCAAACTTAGTGACCGCCAGACTTGGCGTTGGGGTTGCGGGGGTCGTTTTTCCACTCGGCAGCTGTTGTATCTGATCAGTCGTCGCTCTATGCTCATCTTGATAGGGGTCGTACAGTTCATCATGGCGGACTGGGCGGAGTTGACGCCGTAGGCAATGACAACACCTATATCAAGAATCAATTGCTGTCCAAAACTCATCGAAAGATCAATCGAAGTCGGGCGCGGCGGTATATGATCAGGAGAGAATCGTTTTGTCGGATGAATTGCGCATTATCACGTACCGGCAGCGAAGAAGGGCCAGTAAGGCTTCACTATTGGAGGAGTCAGTGGGACACGTTCACGATGGCGCAGATAGATGAGTCGCAATTGAACGTACAGAAGGGAGCGTTGAACTTCTTGAGGGGTTGAACACCGAGCCAAGACATGATGACGGATTTCGTGGGTATCGTGGAAGGTAGGTTCGGTTTGATGGACTGTATCGCTTCAAGATTGAGATTGCTACAAAACGAGCCTTTTTCCGAACGACACAGCTCCGAGCGGGTTCTGCCGAAGCCGAGCCCGGGTGGTTTTCTGTGTGCCTTGAGGCTAAGGCAGAGAGAGTTCGAGAGCTGCTGAGTAAGATGGGTACGTACCTGGATAGAGCTGAGGAACAGCAGGCCCAACCGAACCCCGCATTCTTTGACGCGCTAAGCTTTTGCACGTGACGATTAAGCTGGGGTGACATCATCAGATAGCTCCCCAAGCTCCAGCTTTAAGAAGGTAGTGTACGTACTGTAAACCGTCTGATCTCATCACTCCTGTTTCCCTCAATTAAATCACTCTATTTTGTTCCTGTTTCTCTGTCAAAGGCTCATAGAGTCTGTACTCGTCATACTCGTCGTTGAAAACCACCAAAACCCACCCAAGAAGTGCGGGGTGAATTGTACATTCTCTGGGCGTGTAACCGAAAGCCGTTCCGTCCCTCCAACTCTAAGCTGCCCAATCGTCCACGCGCTTCGCCCTCCTCCTTAGGTTTGCCAGTGCCAGGGCAATCTCAACCAAAAGGTGCTTTGATACCACCTTGACGCTTAAACGCCTGCCTTCCCGCTTCTGCTGTGCCCTGCCAGCATTTGATTGCCACCAATCGTGCCGCATCTGACCTTCTGCTTCCGTTTCCTCGGTGTATTTTCTCCTTTCAGCATCTCCCCTGTCCGTCTCGGTCCCTCCAAGATCTACAACCCGCACAACTCCAACGTTTGACGTTTTAACGTTGTTGTCATCTGCAAGATCGCCCGCAATCTCCCCGCGCCCGCGCCAGTGTAAGCTTTATTACACACCAATTGCGCCCCATCCACCTCGAGACTTTGCATCTCCATTCCTCACCGCACCTCAATCAAAGCTCTAAGCTCCAACCATCCTCAAAATGCTCAGTCGTCAATTTGCACGCGCCGCTGCCGTCACTCCTCTCGCAGGCGTGCGAGCTCTGAGCTCGACTGCTATCCTTAACGGTCGCACACCTTCGCTGGGAGATGTCAACCCTACACACGCAGAGGTCGATAAGTTCAGTCAGAAGCAGAAGGAATTCCGCGATCACCTGGTCGAGGCACAGAAGAAGCGAGAAGCCAGTTCGTTGCCCTCTCACCCGCAGTCTGCTAACGTTCCTTTCAACGCGTCGGTCGAGGGCTCACAGAATGACCATGTAGGACGCTCTGAGGAGGTGAAGGAGCCTGAACCTGCCCGTAAGGCGGGCCCTTTGACGAACCTCATTTACGGTACCAAGGAGGGTCGTGAGCTCGATGCTCAGCTCGAAGCAAGCTTCAGTCAAGTTCTTGCCCGTGGCAAGTACGTCCATTCGATCGTTCTTCACGAAGTCAAGCCTGAGAAGGTTGACGAGTATGTCGATCTCGTCGGGAAATGGTACCCCAAGATGGCCAACGCCCCCGAGAACAAGGTGAACCTGGTCGGAAGCTGGAGGACAGAAGTTGGCGATTGTGACACCTTCGGTATGTTATGATTGATTGCATTATGTGTTCTGACTACTAACCATTGTAAAAGTTCACATCTGGGAATACCAAAAATACGAAGGTTACCATCAGTCCCGATATTCAATTACTCACCACCCCGAATTTGCCGACTTCGACAACAAGCTAAAGGGCCTAATTAACTCTAAGAACGTCTCTCTTATGCAAGAATTCTCCTTCTGGCCAACCACTCCCCCACGATCGCTCGGTGGCATCTTTGAGCTGCGTTCTTACACACTGCACCCCGGCAACCTGCTCGAGTGGGAGACGCACTGGCGACGAGGTCTCAAGGCCCGCCGTGAGGTTATGGAGGGCGTTGGTGCTTGGTTCGTTCAGATTGGTGACCTCAATACAGTCCACCATCTGTGGCAGTTTGCCAACCTTGAGGAGCGTCGAGGCCGTCGTGAACAGAGCTGGCAGGTTGAGGGCTGGAGCGACACGGTCCACAAGACAGTGCCTCTTATCCAGAGCATGAAGTCAAGGATCCTCGTCCCAATGCCTTGGTCTCCTGTTCGATAAATGCTCAAGCGACAACGCTGCCGCCGCTCTCACTCCACAGTATCCTGATCATCTCACACGCCTGGTTAAATCCAGGCTGAACATACCTCCTGTACGAGATAAGAGGCTGTCTCTTTGCGTTTTTACAGCATAGTCCATTTTGTTTTTGTCAAGAGTCTTTACGGTTTAAGCGGAGGAGCGATGGAATGTGGATTATGGATTGCATGGATAGATGTATTATCTAGATTTCCACAAATTCGTCTGAAACCGAAGAACCAGTATTCATTACATCGCGGCATATAGTGACACCGATTTTAATGCTTTCGAAGCCTATGGTAATTCAAAACAAGCTTGGGAGTGAAATCCCCGCCCAATAACATCCATTGTCACCTCAACGCCAGGGTATCCAATCAGTTTACATGCAAAGCTGCTCACATGGCCTTTCCCCTCACTTCTAAGAGTCAACACTTAGGACCTCAGCAATGTTCCTTCGGGCTTGGCCAAGCATGTGACTGAGGTAGCTAAGCTTGGACTGAATGGATATGAGACTCGGATCTGCGCTTTCCACGCGTACCTTTTCCCGGACATAGACTTCCTGAATATCATTACTATCCACTTCTGCAGCGGACGATCCTGGCTCCGGGGTATGGCGGGCACTGCCCCGCTTCGAGCCGCCAATGTTGGACCCCTGTGAGTTATACCGGAAAACGGTGTCCATCTCGTCATGCTCCAGCCGACGTACAGTTCCAAAGGCTAGACCCAGCTTGGTACCAAAATGAACATGCGCATGAACAGGTTCTAGAGCACGCAGCCACAGAATTATGCAGCTTTCTTGGAGACCGAGATAAAAGCTGATGTTGGGCCCAATTGATGGCACAAACTGATCTGGTGAACATGAGCACATCTGCCAAGCAGGATCAGAGTCTGTCAGAGGAGGTCCTTTGAGAATAGCTGATGAATCGGAGAGAGAATCAGCAAGGATGCTGAGAGTAGAGGCGAGTGAGCTAGCGTCCTGTGGTTTAGACAAGGTGATAGTGAGGAGATCTATGGACTGGTTTAGATAGCCGTGCAAAGCGTCGAGGCCTTGGATATGAATGGCTTTGGACTGCGATAGGGACATAGTCTGTGGGGGTATCGTTCGAAGCTGGAGATGTATAGTCTGCGATCGAAGGACGTCAGCATGCAGGATGAGACTGGAGCTGCATGCAAGGGGACATGAGCTCAACAGGAAGCCTTACGCCTTTAACAATACGAGTGCCGACACGAGTGAGCGTGCCCTTCACTTTTTCGTTGCGCGGTGTACTCATGACGAGTGTACTGCCCGGATCGATAGGCGCGAGGAGCGCATAGCAATCCTCGAGGCCATGTTTAAGATCGCGGCAGACCTCAAGCGTTTCATCGACAATCCAATCAAGTTCGCGCGCCTTGTCAAAATAGATCAGCATGTTGTCTTGACTTGTTTTCTCTCGTTTCGCTTCGTCGCATGAGGTCGCAGTACCTGGGTTTCGGAGGCTTTAAGTCTGAGCTCGGCCGGCGAGACAGGAGGCCAGATTGCAATGGACATTGTGAATAGGTGCCTATCTGGTCGATACTACGCGAGTAGCAAGGCAGGCAGCCATGAGAGAAGATGGCGGCGATGAGGTTATGGCGATGGTGGACTGAGACTGATCAGGAACGAGTTGGAGATGGACGAGTAGCTCAAAAGAATATTGACTCTAGGTGACCTCAGCCGACAGCTTCAAGGTGACGTCTGTAGCGGGCCGCTGGGGTCGCTAGAGACGCTACATTTGGGGTGCATGAGCTGCGCCACAGATCTGTGGCGCTGTCATCCTCAACTTTGAAAGGGAGATTTTGCGATAATGATATGAAGTTTATTGACATCTTATAATTATTGTTGTTATCATCTATTTTAAATTCTCTCAAAAGACATAGATTTGAAGATCGTCCCCGCGGTTCATTAAAGCAACGCGGTAGTGGGGGTGTCCGTATCTGAGACCTTTTTTTACTCTTCCTTTCCATTCATGTCTTCTTCTGATCACTTCCAACTCCTACTCACGCTAGGCATCATCCAGACTCAGCCGTCTTTGACTGAGGTGTTTAGAAACAATCAATTCAAAGGGAGGACTCGTGGCATTAAAGTAGTACTCCGAGCACATACCTTCAAAATTTGTCGAAAAGTTCTTTTGAAGATTCATTTGCCGATCTGTAATCAGGCAGCCAAATCTCATAAAAACCACAAGATGGCTCCGACCGAGGCTTCCAAGGCTCCAAACAAGGTATATGGTACCTTGAGTAAGCTGCCTGCTATCTCAGAAGGTACAGTTTCACAAAAAATACTACGAATGTGCGACTAACACTTCCCAGGCGCTCGTGTCGAGAAACGCCCCCTAACCAGGCGCCAGCCTCCAGCATCATCCAAATCTCGCATCATCTACGTGTCTTCTAAGACACCGTTCATGGCTGTGGTCAAACGCGCCCGTAAACAGCTTGACGACTCACTCAAGACCACCGGCGCAGCACCCAAGTACGCGTCCCTACATTCGCGTGTTGAGGCGCTGCAGCGAAACAGCGGTGGAGCTGCAGACAGTGCTGCCGTAACACTCTCAGGAACGGGTAGAGCCATTGAGAAGATCCTCGCGGTCGCGAGTTGGTTTGAGCAGGAGGGAGACTGTGAGGTGGAGATTACAACAGGAACCGTCGGAGCCGTGGACGATGTGGTGGCCAGTGGAGACGAGGAGGACCAGAGTCGCCTGAGGAAGCTCAGTTGTCTGGAACTCCGGATTAAGCTCAAGTGAGATAGGTCCATAGGCACGGCGATAAGGAGTCAGGGACACGGCAGCAAGACTGTGTTGCATCAGATCTACAAGGCAAGTAACCTTGCATGCGAATCCTGGATTAGCATTGTGTTTTGCTGACACTTTCCCCATAGAACAAAGTCCACGGCGTCCGAGTCGGAATGCGCGGGTATGCACAACGTCCACACAAAACAAGCCAATCTGACAGTATCGAGATCTAACTTGACTTCAATAATTGAGGAGTTGAGGGCTTGAGTGGGCCGCCGATCCGGATGGTTTGGGTCAGCTCGAGAGACAGTGATTACAGCCCATAAGGGTCTCAAATGTTAGCTTGGTATAAGACCTGTAAAAAGCCCACTGATCAGCAGGTCTCGGTGGCGAGATTCTATACTTACGATTTGCAGGCGATTTGTATAAGAGGAATAGTATCTATTTATTATCTAGTAGCTAGTCTAATAGCTCCCTTTTATAATATACTCTTTTAGTTAGTTAAGTATACTTCTAAAGATCTTAATAACTTCTTCTTTAGGTAAAGCTTCTTAAGTAGCTAAGATAGCCTCTTTAAGCTGCTATAGATTTAATTTCTTAACTTTATAATATCCTTTAATCTAGAGCTTTAATAGTATCTAGATATTCTTAATAGAGTTAAAATTAAGGCTATATAAAGCCTAATCTAGAACTTTAATGCTATAATCCCTTAAATAGGTTATTATTACTACTACTATATATATATAAGAGCTATCTTGTATAAAGATTAGCTGCTTATATTTAAGCTATTATAGCTGCTAAATAAAGGCCTTAAACTAGAGAAGGTAATAATATTAGTATAACTTTAAGCTTACTAAGATATTATAAGAGTATATAAATCCTAATCCTTTATATAGGCTGCAGATAAAGGATTAAAATATCCTACTATTACCCTTATATAAGAGCTTTATAAAGGTCTTAGAGTGTTTAAGCTTATAGATTATTATAAGGTAAAGACTGCAGTTAAAGGTTATAATAAATATCTTATTAGAAAAGGCTATTAGGCATTATAATTAGTTATTAGGCTTAGGATATCTCTTAAGGAGATACTAATATATCTTAATGCGTTTTTAATAAATTATAAGAGTGTTTAAAGGAGATTTCTTCTTTATAGTCTTATAATAGCCTAGATCCTGCATTATAATCTTAACTGCATTAAGATTAGGCTTATATAAACAGGGAAGAAGATACTATAGGTCCTGCTAAGAGATATTTTAGTTTACTAGCTTATTATTAAGAAATTCTTGCAGTTAATTAAGCTAATAGAGAGATAACTAGCAAGAATAAGGTCTTAGCTTAGACTTCTAAGGTATAATAGAGGTCTCTAAAGCATACTAGACTTATTAATATATATATAGAGTCTATATAGCAATTTCCTTTATTATAAGACTTAAAAAGTTAATCAAAGCTTATATTCTGTTAAGACCTGATATTATATAAAGGTCTTATTATATAACTAAGGAATATATTATGATCTAGATGACCAATCAGGGCAAAATATATACTAAAATAATGAAAAAATTCAGGGCTTTCGATTGGTGTGCTTACCTAAGCAATATGTAGAGAATTGAGCAAGTTCCATATATTAAAGTTTTTCTATAAACTTTAAATATTTCTTACTAAGGAAATATCAGTCAGAAAATCACGTGACCGGGGTCACGTGATGATTATATAATGAGGGTTACGTATATAAGATTTTTACCCCTCAGTTGGATGATTCATAACACACTACGAAAAACCCTGTTTTCCTATTTAAGCTTTATAAGCATACTAAAGCCTAGCGCCTTCCAAATTGGGTAAAAAGTATATCTTATTTTTCTCCGAATTTTGGCGGTTTTTGTGATAGTCTTTTCATCATCATTGAGGCTACCCCGCTCTGGGAATCACAATGCCCGCTCTTTTAGAGGTCTATATAAGACTCAGGTTTTCCCACTAAGGGAACTCCTTTTTAATTAGAGACTCATCAACTTTTCTATTACATAATATATATTATTAAATTCGGAAAAATTCGTTCTATTTAACAGACCCACTTTTATCTTATAAATCCTACCCTATGCCTTATAATTCAGCAGTTTCAACCTTTTATCTACCTAATTCTCCTACCTCTACCTCTTCTATTACTATTATCTATCCTATTACTTATAGTGAATTTATAGGCTATTTTATTCAAGCCTTAACATATTCTAACCTTATTATTATAAGATAATTCCTTAGATTAATTAAACTGACTTTTATTCCCTTAATTAGGCTCCTTATAAAGTAGTATATAAGAAGAACTTCTTAATTAACCCTTAAGGCTTAGGCTACTTAGTTCTTACTAAAGCTTATTATAGTAGTTAATTTAAAGTTAAGGTTTATCTTTATAGTTTAATTTAACCTCCTAAGAGTCTTAATAAATATTAAAGCTTATAATTATTAAAGAAATAGGTAAAATAGCTACTATTTTAATATAATTATAAGGTTATAAAGTTAAAAGTTAATATAATTAAGCTACTATAAGTAGTATTATAGATAGCTTTAAATTTAATAATAAGATTATATTAGATTATAATATAATTATTTTAAAAAAAGTATATTACTAGTAAATTTACTAGTAATATACTTTTTTTAAAATGATCTAATGAGGGGTTATATGCTGTAGGGTTATAGAGCTAAAAGTCTCGCGCTAACATTTGAGACCCTTGCGGGCTGTATGAATCATTCAGCCAGAGCCAAGCCAGAGGCCGTCTGACCTTCGGGCATATTCATAATAAGCAATAGAAACTTGGTGTGACCGACTAATCAAGAATTGGTCCATAATAGCTGCCAAAGGAGGATAATGTTCTTGCTTGATAATGATGTGTCGGAAATGACACCGTCGGTATATCATGGTCCGAGCAAGGGTACAAGATGGAATTACATGCACCAGAATTGAAATGGATTGTCAGCTTGTCGTTAAATAACGTTATTTGGTTTTGAATAGGCGGGTCATTCAGTTCATCACTACCCAAACAAATGAGGATTAAGGAAGAGATGGGAAAGTCTCAAGATCCAATGTCTACGCCGCTCAATGCATCGTCATCATCCGCCCATTTCCTCCTATTTGCTAACCGGGTCGAAAATTGACTCGGCTGTTTAAAGACCAACTCCTGTGGTGCGCCGAGGGATCCGCTATCCAGTCAGGATCCCTTATGCAATGCTAAATATGTCGTTTCTGTCAAGTCAAGTCATTTGGATCTTTCGCTTGCTGTGATTTGTGATTTTTTATGTAACACGGTAGGCACTGCGTCTTGTGATTAGGCACGGCCTTGTAAGATGGGGACTATGACTCAAGAGAGGGACTTACTCGATAACCAAGTGCTCGCCACGCCAGGCACCACTGGCCACCCATAATCCACAGTTGACGATTTCGGCGTAACGCTTGTCGGATGTCTTGAACGTCGCGAACATGCGGAATCCATATCGTCGTGGGTCAATGTCCTTGGGGGCTCGAGGGCTTAATAGAGTATCGAGAACATCTGCAGGTCCTGAGAGAGAACCGCGAGTGCGCATTTCAAGACTGGCCAATGAGTTAGATCCAAGTCTAGTGACTTATAAGAATTGTGAAAACTTACAGCGCAGGCTGTTCATCACTTGTTTGGACGACAAAGGCGCCCTCAACAAGCCTCATGGGCCTAAAACCGCGTGCCTGGCCAAGATCATATCCGCCTGCCTATATACCACAGATAAAATCCTCCTCAGTCAGCCACGAATTGGATAAAAGCGTAGAATTCTAGAAGGGGTTGGGGCGTGTAAAAAAAAAAAAAAAAAAAAAAAAAAGGGAAAACGCACAATGACGCGGCCGTGGCCAAAACTTCCAGACCATACGCCGGCTGCCACGGTCGTTATTTCCTTGGTGTTGCCTGAGTCAACATGAACAGCCTCTTGATTTAAACGAACAGCGATTCGAAAGTCAAAATCGAGGGCTGGCATGGGAAAAGCAAGTCCAGGGCATGGGAAGTGGTTTAGAGAGCGTTGGCAGGCCTCTTCAACGGTTCTAAGAAGTACCAGAGTATAGTCAGCAATTCAACGTCCGGTCCAATTCGGCAATCCTAGATGTTTCTTAGAACTTACTTGCCAGGTCCCTCTCGACATTCGCGCTCAGCCTGAACTCTATATAAAAGACCCCCGTCGTTGAAACATCCACCCCCTGATACAGAATCTTGTGATTGTGCGGTTGGATGTATTCTTGTATCCCACTCGGCTTTGTTCTGTTGCTGGCAAACTGAGGCCTGGTAAAAGGGAGTCGGGTCAGGCATGCATGTGGATTCGGAGGTGGGAGCGGTGCTTGTAGGTAACGAGAATGAGAGAGTATCGGTTTCGGTCGCCATGATTAAGTTGTTTTTTTGGTGTAGATGTTGAAGTTGAAGCGAGTATTGAATGAGACGCCTTATGGCAGTCTAATGTCGCAATATGAGAATTCGGGTGTGTTGGAGACCTTATGATATCATCAGAGTACTACCGTCGAATAATTGAAAGGATAGAAGGCTTGTGAAATTGACAGGACGATTTGAGTTGGTATATATAACGAGGCGGATGATGGCGGGAGCGGCAACTATTATACCTATGGTCGTCGGCTTCTTGGCTTGTGTAAGCGGTTGTGGATGCGATAAGTGTCGCACTTCCCCGAACTCCGAAGAACTTTATACAAGGAGTGATGGTCGAGCTTTAATTATTTCGAGTATTGGTAAGATCGTGTTCGTGAAATATTACAAAGTTAATATACCAGAGATAAAATGATGAACTGCAAACACACAAGAAGGCCAGGGCAAGGCAGGATAGGATCAGCCAAGGTATTTAACATGGAGGTCAACACCACGCATGCCGTAAAAGTATTCAAGCTAGGGGGGCGTGTAGGGCGTACTGCAACTACAGACCCAAGGCACGCTACATCTCAGCTACAACTTGTACAGTGCAGCCAAGTCAACAAGGGCGTGGCTTCTGGCCTGTTCCTGTTTTGTCATGCTTGCAAATATCCAGATTCCATGGACGGGTTTAGGCCTCAAGTCCTGCGGTTGTAACTACTGGAGCTTGCGGACAAGGCCAAAGTTCCAACTCACTACTAAGCAGAACTCCTACAGGTGTGGCTGACCTGTACACCTCAGAGTCCAATTAGAGAGCAATTCGTACCCGTACAGGAGACTATATCCGCGGCTTTAGAGGGCGCGCCCCGGACGAAGACATTAAAAATATGGGTTAATCGCCGATCATGTTAAAAATCAGACCCGACAAGACGGAAGGCTTTCGTTTTGCAGTTAGTGCACTAACTATTCCTCGAGGGACAGGTATCAGTACATGCACCTATATGTGGCCCAGATCTTGACATGGCGATTAATCTGGCTTTGGAGGCATTCCCTATTCCACCACAGCAGTCGAATGCCTTACAAACAGTACCTACCCGAGCCGAAGAGCCCTGTTGATTATGCGTTGTTGGGACTTAAGCCGTGTTAAACTCCGCCGAAGAGCGGGCCCATCCATTCGGTAACTTCGGACAATCCGAGAGGCCCGGGGTGTGGCAAGCGAACGACGATAATTAATCAATTAAACTCTGGCAGAGTAAGTCAAGATTGGTCTCTTCTCGGAAGCTGTAGCTGTTGCTAATATCTATTGTCTACGGAGTATCTGGTTCTAAATCCCTTCGTTGTGGCGGCTGCCAGGCAAAAAGCAAAGCCCATTTTGTCAGAATCCGGAACTTGGAGATGCTGGGCTGACAAATTGAAGGGTTGTCAAGTCCACGATTATTACCCAAAAAGGAATAAGATCATGATGCAGCTGCTAGGGCTGTAGGGTCCGTCATCATGAGGAAGATTGGCATTGCAGTCGATTCCGAAGGTATCGATTTGGCTGTTTGTTTTGTTTCGTCGCTATGAATATCATGCTGTTGGTGTACAACACATCGCCCATCCATCCACCAGTTTATTATTGCGCATGGTAGCATTCGATAACGCACATCTGCACGTTGTCAACCTACATATTATGCAGGTCAGAGCTTCTTGAGCTCTTATGTCGTACAACATGTTCTTTGAAATGGGGGCGGGGGAGCTTGCTTTCGACCTCTCATGGCTGGGATCATCATGATTACTCTGTGCCAAGAAAAACCTTGCCCTCCATCAAGGGTGACATCCAATTCAACGTGGAGGGCGGCGGAGGCAAGAAAATTTAAGACCTTTATCCTAAAATGATGAAAAGATTCAGGCAATTTAGTCTAAGTTTAGGGGAGTCTTTACTGAATTTATTTTGGCAACCTCTTCTAAAGTCTCATTGCTCCCTGAGGGCTAACCTACGTCGAGTTGCAGATGGAAAGGGAAGACGGATTGCAATATGATAGGTTGGTGAAGATCATGCTGATCTACCTACTCCGTAGTAAGATCTTGAATTCCGAAACCACCAAAAACCAGAGTTCATACCGATTCCCAGTTCTGTTCAACGTAGTCTGCGGATTTAACAAGAACGACGGGCCGCTGGTCTCCATTACGCTAAAGTCCATGAAACTAGACAAAGCACCAAGACAACTACGGACGACTAGGGCGTTTATTACCGCGCGCGCGCCCTATGGCATGTCCTGTGATAGGCGTTGACATGGCTTGTCAAGAACATGACTTTGTTTCCGAACCTACCTCAGGTACTCCCTCGGCAAGTTTGTCAGTCAACGGAATTTTCGGATTCGTAAAAGTTCGCCGTCAATAACGACTTAATCCTGGGCTTGAAATCGGCTTTCGTCTAAAAAGCTGATCAACAAACAAGAATTGTTGGAAATCCGGAGTTGTTTCTGCGCGCGTCTACGATGAACTCAAGGAGTTGCTGAACAAGTATCACGGATTTAGTGCTTCGTCAGCAAGCATCGGTGTTCAAGTTGAGCTGCACATGGACTTTAGGCTGACGCTATGGATTCTATAGATCCTACGGCCGCCATGTATGTGTAATTATAATCTACAGTAAGTCCGAGATGGCCAGACACAGCTTGTAGAGGTCATTCTCACAGATCACAAGGTGAACGAACTGCTTAGCAATATTGAAAAGGCCATGTTGACCAACAACCTTGAACGGGATGGTAATCAACCGTTCCAATAATGTAATGTCTCGCTGGGAAGATGCAATCCAACAACATAACGCTTGGCTACGGCTTGTCGGCATGAAGTAATGAAGTTGAGCTTGGCTGTACTGCTATCATTCCAGTCCGTATCTCACTCAATCTCATCTATCACAGTGTTAGACCGCAAACAAAGCCAAGGTGCTGTGAAGGGGAGACAATAGAACTCTGACTCTTTATCTCTAAAGACAAAGTTGATCTCAAGGCCTCCTAATTCTAGAATAAATGCTCTTAATTCTTTTATCACATAGACTACCTAGAGCCATGCCTCTCCAATGTTCTGGAACAAACAATAATACCACCATTGCTGTCATGTGCCGAGCCTCCCGCAAGGAATGAAACAAAGGAGCTCGGCACTTGAGACCGA
Source organism: Fusarium xylarioides (assembly GCA_013183765.1). Lineage (NCBI taxonomy): Eukaryota > Fungi > Ascomycota > Sordariomycetes > Hypocreales > Nectriaceae > Fusarium > Fusarium xylarioides. Next base: position 150,656 of record SRZU01000041.1, on the reverse strand, counting down.
GATGAGAACTTTGTCAGATGTTTGCTCACCTATGCGAAACACAAACTGCTTCGCGAAGTGTACACAGATTTTCCCGCTACACAAGATTCAGGAACGGTCGCCAAATCACGTTGTATACCCATGCCGAAAGCCAAATATTTCCAGGTTCGCTCATGACGTAGAAGCGTTGATTTTTCCGTCCCTCAGGGGGTTCTTAATCTGGACCCCTTAACAACAAGTCTCCGCTCTTTTCACGATGATCGTGGTCCTTTGATCGCCGACACGCAAGCAGGTTCCATTGTAACAGGATTCGAAGCAGCGACTGAGAGGCTGTAACAGAGATGCTCCGCGGACAACCCCTGCCCTCGCCTGTTTCGAAATCTCCAACGCAGCGCTAGAAAAGGCTTGTTCTGCAACCTTATTCGAAAGTGGCACTGTATTTCGCGATCAACAGTATGCGTCACTTGGTGAGACGAATTGCGATCCAGGATATGTGCACCAGCCCGGCAAACGGCAAGCCGCAACTCCTGACGGGTTTGATTTTCTGTCTGGGCAGTCTAGCTCGCTCTGGCAAGTCAAGTTATTGCACCATTGTTGCACCTTGTGCCATCAGCGAACCGTCCAGGTAACATATCTGAATCGAGATGAGGGTAGATCTCAATTGGGTCAGATTGGTTGGCGGGCGCATTACTGTGTCAAAATTGTGATTGGGACAAACTTGTTTGACTCAATGGACAAGGATGGAATCTGTTGAAGTCGGGTTTGTTTATCTCACAATGTCTTGGCGATGATAGTCTCGTAGCTAGCAATATGTAGGTATGCATCATTTTTCTAATCAAATTGTATTGGCCAAGAGGCGTCCAGAATCTTACTCGCTACTGCATAGTAACCCCTGTGGCTGCGCATGTTACAGCGTGCTCACGTCGTAAGAAACGGCTTCTTCCAGACGGGTACTCCTTACAGATTCATCCACCACGGCAAGTTACTGATCACAGTATCATCAAGTTTCAGGGGTAACTTGTCCTCAAGGAGACTTGTCATTCAAGCGCACGAAAGCGGGCCGTCCGTGTCACTTCCATCAATAGTAACCTCTGGCCTGGCTGTGCTTGCTGTCATGATCACCTTCCTCGTCCCATCTTAGCTCCTATGTTAGATCCCATGTGGGAAAACCGAAAACGTGAGGAAAAGATGGCCGCGTACTCCGTGCCTTCTTCCGTTGCAAAGGTACTTATCCAGTAAGGATCTCTCCACGTTCCACGTAATTGACGACGAGTGGAGGCTCAGACTTTCCCTTACATTGGATCTTTGCAATATCATCCTCTCTCCAAAACCCTCATCAAACAACCCCCATTTTGCACTTTTTTATTCCCATTCTCCTTAATAACTACCGCATCGAGCCTAAACTTCCTGATACCAATCCTTGAACAGATAAAGGCCGGTTCCTCTTTCACTTGCAATTCATCTTCACCTCTCTCCTTATTGGCCGAACCTACTACCAGCATATCAGCTGCTCCGCTTTGCGACCGCGCCGTTGGTGAGCTTACTGCGCAGCTACTGTAGCATACTGAAATAATTGGATTGCACCGCGACCTCAATTTGTCCAGGGTCCATCCAGTTTCTTGACTTATCCGTTGCGATACCTTAGTTTAGTAGGTGTCAGCTCCACCGTCTCCAACTGCGGGCCCCTGGCTTTGGGGATTCATCCCTCGCTCGCCTCAATTTGACTGTTGTCCACTACGATCAAGTTATTTGGCCGACACACATTTTTCCAACTTCTTCTTCTTCTTCTTCTTCTGTCGCATTCAGCTGCTTGCTTGTGTTTGTTCCCTTGTTGATACTGGCTTCTGCCTGGCCACGCTCGCTTTCCTATGCTATTATAGCACAGTCCTTTCGTTTCTCGACCTTCGCTTCCTACCCCTGTCCCTTATCCTGGGCATCGCTCCTTATCGACGAATTTCCAAAAAAGACTGCGACTTCGTATATACCTCGCGTTTCGATACCACAGTGACCTCGCAGCCGTCGTCGACATGCTCAACTCTCGCCGCGCCATCGTGGCAGCGGTTTTCATCCTCACTGTTTTCTTCCTATTGACAAGGTCTCACACAACAACACCTGTCGTCCCAGCTGCCAAAGATGCTGCTGCAACTGCCGTCGACACAAGCAAGAACGATGCCCCTGCCTCCAACCAAGCCGTGTCACCACCACCCGAGCAACAAAAGGAGATGGAGGTAAAGGAGCGTCGCACGCGGCCTCGCATTGACATGTCGGGCATGTCAATTTTCGAGAAGCTCGAATACGCCTATCCTTATGATGTTGCAACCAAGTTTCCAGCTTACATCTGGCAAACGTGGAAGCAAAGTCCTGATCAAGGTGATTTTCAGTTCAAGGACTACCATGCGTCTTGGAGAGAGGAGCACCCTGGCTTTGTCCACGAGGTCATCACCGACGACGTTGCCGTTAACCTTATTCGCTTACTCTACGCCACGGTTCCCGAAGTCGTTGAGGCGTACCGAAGCCTCCCCATGCCTGTTCTGAAGGCCGACTTCTTCCGTTATCTGATTCTCTTCGCTCGAGGCGGCATCTACTCTGATATCGATACGTATGCAATTCAAAGCTCGGTGAAATGGTTGCCTGAACAGATTCCTCGCGATACTATTGGTCTTGTTATTGGCATTGAGGCAGACCCTGATCGCCCCGACTGGGCTCAGTGGTACAGTCGTCGTATACAGTTCTGTCAGTGGACGATACAGGCCAAGCCTGGTCACCCTGTTCTTCGCGATATTATCACGCGCATTACCAAGAAGACATTAGAATTGAAGAATCAAGGCAAGCTGGAAAAGTTCATCGACAGGAACGTTGTTGAGTTCACTGGCCCTGCCGTATGGACAGATGCTATCATGGAATACTTCAATGATCCAAGGTTCTTTGACATGTCACAAAGCAAGGGCACGATCGATTACAAGAACTTTACTGGAATGGAGACGAGTAAGCGAGTGGGAGATGTGGTTGTGTTGCCCATCACAAGCTTCTCACCTGGAGTGGGACAGATGGGTGCAAAGGAGCCCGACGACCCAATGGCTTTCGTCAAGCACGACTTCGAAGGTAAGAAGTCTCCTGCTCATGACAGATCAGCATTTGCTAACCCTAGATAGGAACATGGAAACCCGAGAGCGAGCGCCACATGGGGGAGCAGCAGCAACAAGAGGGACAGGCGGCTCAGGCACCCCAAGCACCCCAAGCACCCTTACAATAACATTATAACCCGAAGCAGAACCACAACCACAACCACAACCACGATACCTAATGTTTAGCAACGACTATGAAGATTTACTTCTCGAACCTGTACATTTCAGCTGCTACTCTTTACTCTTTTCTAATGACACACTCGTGTCCGTTTCTGGGCTGGTTTCCGCATTAGCTGTTGTTCGAGCCAGAGGTCCATCAAACTCTGGCAGTTGCATTGCGATGGAAGAGATATAAAAAAGTTTGAGGGGAACGGTACTAGACTCTATTTTGCGTATGAAAGACATCGCTAGGAAAGTCATTTGTTGCGCTTTGGGATAGATTTGTTTCTTTATCTTGTTTTTACCGCATCGTCGCCCACTTGTAGGCAACCACATGTCTCGTGGACATTGAAGGAGAAAGGAGTTTCTCAGGACTGTCGATTGAAGGATGAAGCGAACAAGCATATGCCACCAAATTTCATACAAGATTGAAAGAGCCAGATTTGTTCAAAACATTATATTTGTACCTGTGGCATGTGATTGAAGGTGCTGACTTTACAATTCACAGCGGGACCCGGACCGGGTATTTCAGTGTAACGCCACTGCTGCGAACCAGACAGGAAACCCGACTGCGAATAGCTATTCCAATTGGGTTCACGGCTTAAATATAGCCGTTGTTTCCGCGGTCTAGATGCTGAAAATCAATGGGCTCCTACAACGATAGCCGTCCCCGCATTTCCCCAGGTTTTAGTGGACAAGACGGTATGTGATTGGTTCATTCTGTTGAGCCGCTGAGGGGTTCGGACTCCCACTCCCGTTTGCCGTTGGCAGTTAATGAATAGAGTGTGGAGAGCTGACGGAACTGGAAGGAGTAAGAACAGGAGAGGATCAAGGACGGTGGAGGAGGGAGGTCCTGGCGATGATAGCCGAGGATCATACGCCTCAAGGGACATTCTTATCCATACTTGGGTACCTAGGTATAGTAGTTCCAAGACTGAAGCTCTCACAATAAGTCAAGCTCAGAGCCGCCGGTGTATGTATGCATGCATGCATGTCCCTCGCCTCGCAATTGCAATTGTACATTAAACTGAGAATCCGCCTCTCCTTGTTCTACAAAGATCTTCTAAACTCCACACCCACATCAGGCGAATAATCACAGCTTTCACAATGCAGACCGTAATACGTCAGAGCTTGAAAAGAACACATCTATCCCCAAGAACAATCCTCAGAACATGTCAAGTGAGAACGCTTGCTACATCCAATCTAAGCATTAGATGGGGCCCAAAAGAGGTACGGCCTCATTAACATGCACCCAGAGAGAGTATTGCTAACATATCATAGCCTCCTCTTTATAATGGTACAATCCCAGAACATTTTGCCTCAGTTGTTTCAGCCCACGGAGATCGCGAAGCTGTCATCGCTCGTTCTCCAAGCCCTAATTCTCATGAGTCGACACTAACATACTACGCCCTGGACTCGTTATCAAACAGCCTCGCACATTCTCTCTCCACACTCGGCGTGCGAAAAGGAGACTGCGTGGCCGTATCTCTCGGCAATGGCCCTGAATTTGCAGCTCTAACATACGCCTGCTTCAAACTTGGTGCTATTCTCGTGCCGCTGAACCCAGGCTTCAACGAGCAACAAGTAGCCGCAGCGCTGAAGCATCTATCTGTGGAAACACTCATTATCGGTGCCGTGACGGATCTGGCTTATAAGCCAGGAAGAGGCCGAAGTAACCAGCACTTGCTCCAGAGCATTGTGGGGGACGTATCCGCCTCCAAGATCCAGAGCGAGACGGTCCCCTCTTTGCGTAACGTTGTGGTGTTAGACGACCTGGCGAGCCATCCAGATATCAAATTCGACCTCAAATCATGCCGGGCCTTCACTCCCTACCAATCTCTAATCGACGGCTCAGTTCACGCAGTAAAGCCAGACTCTCCTCTGAAACCAAGCGATGTCATCAACATCCAGTTCACATCGGGTACGACCTCGCTCCCCAAAGCCGCCATGCTCTCACATCGCGCAATTCTCAACAACGGTGCTTTGATAGCGCATCGAATGGGTCTTCACGCTGATGACCGTATCGTGGTCCCTCCCCCGCTGTTTCACTGCTTCGGTTGTGTGTTGGGATACATGGCTACGGCTACGACAGGCGCTGGTATTCTTTTCCCCAGCCCAGCGTTTGACCCTGAGGCTACTCTTCGCATGTGTGTCGATCATGAAGCTACGGGTCTTTATGGTGTGAATACCATGTTTGTTGCTGTTCTTGAAGCCCTGGATCAAGGCAATGTTGTCTCACAACCACCTCGTCACCTACGCAAAGGCATTGCTGCTGGCAGCAGCGTCCCTCCCTCTCTTATGAACACATTATATGAGCGTCTTGGTCTCCAGGATCTAGTTATCTGCTATGGCCAGACCGAGACGGCTCCCGTGAGCTGCATGACCAGTCCCTCGGATCCTTTCGAAAAACGAACCTCATCCATAGGCCGCGTCATGCCTCACACGGGCGTCAAGATTGTAGATCCCCTCGATCACAACAAGATCCTCCCTATCGGAGAACGAGGCGAACTGGCTGCAGCAGGCTATCTTGTCATGGAAGGCTACCACGGGGATGAGGCTCGAACAGCTGAGGTCCGTAAGCCAGATCCAGAAGACGGAACAATATGGATGTACTCTGGTGATGAAGCAGATATGGACGAACAAGGCTATGTGCAGATTACTGGCCGAATCAAGGACCTCATCATCCGTGGCGGGGAGAATATTCACCCCTTAGAAGTGGAAGACTGCCTTCTAACGCATGAGGGTGTACGAGAAGCCAGTGTCGTGGGAGTCCCCGACGAGCGATATGGCGAGGCAGTCGCTGCATTCGTTATCCCTGCGCGAGGATGGACACCTCTAGATCATATGAAAGACACAGAGGAGGCGCCCATTGATAAAGCAAACGCTGAAGAGCCGGGGACTTTGTCAAGAGACGGATTAAGACAATGGGTTGCGACAAAGCTGTCCAAGCATCTCCTGCCCAAGTATGTGTTCTGGATCGATGAGTATCCCAAGACACCAAGTGGAAAGGTGCAGAAGTACAAGTTAAAGGACTATGCCAAGGAAATACTCGGTGACGAGGACAACAAGGCGGCGCAGTGATGAAAGGTTCAATTAAAGTAATTCATTGCATTGACAGCGTTATAATCAAGGTATCATTCGCAAATAGCCTATCTTTCTTCTCTTGAAAAGCCAAGCAGACAGATGATCAAGTATTCCCATCCAAAGCCTTTAGAAATAGTCAAAAAAGCACTTTTTTGTCTTCGTTGCAAAGAAGCAATCGTCGTCTCTAATGGCGGTCGTCTATTCTTTAGCGGAGCTCTCCAATGCAGACCCTACGAGGTTCCTGGCCTCGGTTGTTTTTCGTTAGCTCCCATCTACACGTCGTTGTGATCAAGACAGTGGGCAAGATATCTTCTTCCCATAAATGCAAGCCCAAACATAAAATAAAAGGAGAAAAAAGGTTCAAAAATGCGAGCATCACTCGGATGCGGAACGAGAAAAGTGCCGTTAAACTAACTCCCAACACATAGCTTCATCTAGTCGACCTGCTTCTCGCAGCCAATACGACCTAACAACTCTTTTCGATCACTGTGGCCAGGGAGGCTGACTCCTGAGCTGCTGGCTTGTTTCTTAACGCCTGATCGTCGCTCCCAGTTTCGGAGGTCGAGCTCTTCGACGCCAACCTCCTCCTCCAGGGGCTGTGCCTCTTCGTACACAAACTCCTCTTCCTCCTCCTCTTCGCCACCCTCATCGTCACTTCGGACATCTTCAGCATCGCCTCCCTTCAGGACTTTGATAATGACGCGAACAATCATGGTAAACCAGCCGATGGTGATGACTTGAAGGAAGAGGAGGGGAGCGAGGAAGCTCCACTTGATGGTCTCATTATAACAAACAAGGCCCTCAGGGTTGATGAAAGGGTCGACCAGATATTTCCAGCCGGCTGGAGGGTCGATGGGACCAATCATATTCTCGTTGTTCCCCTTGAAGCAACCAGTGGGCATGATCCGGGGAGTGTCTGAGTAGATGGACCAGCAGACCGCAATGTATAAGACATGGCGAGCAATAAACCACGAAACAACAAAGAGGCCAAACATGACATCACAGACTTTCTTGAAGCCGCAATACTTGAGGCACTTGGCGAGCTGCACTGAATTAGCAAGTCGACTGGCAAGCAAAGTAAGGAAACTTACGGGGAGGAACAGATCAACAACATCCATGATAACCAGGATGAAGTTACCGACGCGGGTGTGGTGGTAAGTGTAGCAGGCGAAGATAAGAGCGGTGGTGACAATGTGATGGGTAAACATCTGCCAATGGTCCTTACGGCGCTCCTCAATGTTAATAACAATCATCTGCTGCAGCCAGAAAGCCCACTGGCAGAGGAGATAGGCCTTCATGAGACCGTCGAGCTCGCGGTTGGGCCAGTCGGTCCAGAGATTCTCCATGCTCATGTAGTGAGGGGATGTACAATAAATGTACTATAAGACGTCAGCGCATGCTTCTCACATCTTTGAGTAATATCAAACTTACCACGCCCCAGGGCCAGAAAACAGTATAGTACACCATAAGCCAAGCTTGCTCGCTGAATCGGGTCAGGTTCTTGCGGTTGCTGATGCCTTGGAGTCGACCAATGGGTGCAAGAACGTATTCCATGGTGGCGGCGCGAAGACCGGTGAAGAGAATAACGCAGAAGGTGATGAAATAGGCATCATCGTAACCAATGCGATACTGGCCGGATTGAGAGCTGTAGTAGCTGAGGTGGAAGAATTTGTGGGTGTGTTCTCGAGCTTTGGGGATAAAAGTCTGGGCGAGGAAGATGAGAGCGAGGAGGTTGAAAGAGAGGCCTAAAATGGAAAGCAGCTGTCAGCTTGAGTTCGGCAGAACGAGATAAGATGGCCAAATCAATGCACACACACGGACGCACACCAGCAGGCGATCAACCTGTCAAGTCATGGGAGCGAGGCGTTTAGGTAGCGTAGCGTAGCAGGACAGGACCCTTAGAAGCCTGGGATGGTACTGTAGGGATGCCGTGCCACGCGGGGTGCTGCTGAGGTGCGACACCCTCCTATTCCCAAAGTGTCATTAACCAGGGACAAGTCTGGATTTTGACTTGACACCCTTGGCAGTTGACACCCCCACGACAACGACATGACGTCGCCCGTTCGCTCGCAATCCATGATCGGCAAGAAAAAGAGGAGGTTGGAGAGTAACGTACCGATTTGGTTCTCGACAAACCAGCGCGAGAGATGCTTCCAGGTGCTCTCCTCCTTGCGCTTAAGTCGGCGGACGAGCACTGTCTTGTTCCCGGCAGTCTGCATGTAGAGTGGCCCGTTCATGTTGGGCGTGCTGTTGTCCTTCTTGAGTCGTGGTCGCGGGGCAGCAGTGGTTGGTGAAGTGGGATTGGTGGTGCTGCTCAAGGCTGAATTGGGGCCTATGGCCTCGTCTGTTGTTGTAATGACAGTCACATCTTGTCTAATGACCGTCTCCTCTACAACTGTCTCGTTGCTGGCGACAGAAGGTCCGGGGACGATCTTGTCCTCGACCTGCATAACTGGATGGTCGCTCATTGTTGAGCGCCCGCGGCAGAAATGATGTATTCTCGTGCAGTTTTCGCTTCGTCTCGTGTAAGAGGATGCTGTGTCCTTTGTCTTATCTTTCTTTAGACCAGGTCCGTGGTAGGGAGGCGTTGAGCTGTGGCTAGCTGCTGCCGCTGCTGCTGTGAGTGGAAGGAGGGAGGGAGGGGTCCGCGGGTCGGAGTCGGAGGCCACAAAAAGATGGAAATTTGGGGGAGAGCAAGAGACTCTTCAATCAAGGAATTGAGTTGAGTTGAGTTGCGTTGGTAGAGATCAGATCAGATCAGATAATATACCTGAGCTCTGAGTTCTTCTCGTAATGTGGGGATGAAACTTTCGGTTGAACGATATAGCGATGCAAGGTCAATCGAGATCCAAATCATACAAAAAAGTTAAGCAAAGATTCCCCTGTCGCTCGCTTTTCGAGGTTGCGCGCAGCTAATCAGATGTCGAGTTAAAAGCCGTTGGAGTTTACCAAAGGCCTTCGTTCTTAACAAGCAAAACTGAACACAATGAATAGCGAATGCAATGCAATGCCTAAAGGTAATGAGTATGGAGAAGGAGAAGGAGAAGGAGTAGGAGTAGGAGGAGAGGAGAAAGGGAGGAGGAAAAGAAAAGTTCAAGGATCGGGCAGAACCTCAGAGAATGGGATCCCGATGAATTTTGAACGCCCGAGAATTAACTTGAGAACTGCCTGGGCTAAGAGGAGAGGAGAGGCTCGTAGGGGGTAGTCTAGGTAGCGCACTGCGCTACCATCCATGATAGCGGGGGTATAGGCAGGCCAGTTCCAGCTCCAGTGCCAGTGCCAGGGTGTCCACCTTCACTGTACGTACCGCCCATACCTCCACCTGCTGCAGAGCTGTTGAGGGAGAACTGCCCCACCTCACAGCGGGCATTTGAAGGCGGTGAAGCAAAGAGATGCAGCTGGAGTGCATTGGCACTGGATCTGATCTGAGATTGTTTGATAGAGAAGATATCCAATTGCTGTTAAAAAACTATAAAAAAAGAAGAAGCAACCTTTTATAGAGGAGAATAAGTCCAACAAAAGGTTCAATTGATCTCAATTAGATAGACGAGAAGTGCTGTATTATTGTCTCGCCTGACAGAGAACAGATCCTCCATAAATCAATCACCTTGGTTCTCCTTTTGATCAACAATATTCCAGCACATCATTCACTGCAGCCGGCGCTTGTTCCTCTTCTCATCCCTGCATCAGTCAGAACATCCAGATCCATTTAACTTAAGCAATTCCGTTCCGAATAAGAATAAGGTGGATGGATGTCACCCTCCACCAGTAGAAACAAACAAATATTAATCATACAGGGACGTACCCAAGTTACCACTATCCTGTATGTCCCGTCCAGGCCTCATTCCAAGGAAATTTCGAGATTCTAGATGGCCCTAGCTCCAGGGGACGGAAGGGGTCCAGCCAGCCACCGTTGCTCAAAGCTTTCTATTTCGTTGAGACGGAGAATAGACCAATGAGAACAGACCATTCTCGCGTCCCCTTATAATTTATTCAGTCTTGTCTTGCCCCTCTCCAACTTATCTTGTTCTTTCTTATTGACAGCCAAGGTTTCTTAAGCTTTTAGCTTGGCTAGTACATAGCTAGCACCCTACCTAATCTGAGGCGAGGACCAAACTGCACCGTAGATCTCTCTTGGTTCAATACCCGAGTCTACCCCTATCTTCGGTTGTACCAGTTCAACAGTTACATCCACATGCGGGCCAGTGGCGGCTCGCTCCCGTAAAACCCTAGTTTTTCGCATTGGTTATTAAGTTTGGTGGGAAGCGAAAAGTGTTGAACTAAACCACTGTGCCAAAGACCTACAAAATGTAAGGTCCCTACACTAGGGGCCTAAGGCAACAGGGCTTATATTTTCTGTACAACAAAAAGTCAGAAATCAAACGGCCACCCAAATTTTAGGTGATTTTATAGCCAGAAGCGCACTACGTACGCTTCTGCAAGTCAAGCAAGCTGTTAAACTTAGGCTCCTTGGTCGGAATGGATGCAAGGCCCTTGTCAGGTCGCTCATTGATTGACTTATCCCCCGCTATGGAGCCTGTTCTGCCGTTGGCTGCTTCAGAACCAGTGATGATTTCCTAAGAATCGATTGGCCAATTCATGCAGTGGACTCATGCAACCTCGGTACAGAAGCACGGGCTGCAATTGAGATGGATGATTTGACTCTCTTAAACTCTGCCCTTGTCACTCACTTTGTATTCAGAGATTGCCCGTTTGAGTCAGTAACTTCAGTACGGAGTAGCGAGCTGCATGATACATCACTCACTCACTGGTGACGAACAGGAGAGCTTCTTGGAACGTCAACGCAGCCATTCACGTAGGTTAGTACTGTATGCACATGCTGGAACATCGACATCTCGATCCACTGTCCAAGTCTCCTCCACCGTCTTTTCAACACGAGACGGATCGATGGGTATTGTTTCAAGTTATCTTGCATACCCCTCCTTAGGGGAGTCAAGAAAACTTAGGTTCTATATCCTAAGCTACAAAAAGATTTGAGTAAATTCATAAAGACTCACCTAATTCTAGTATACCTTGGTAGGCACTTAAACTCATTATTCTTGATACATGATGTGCAAGTCGGAGGTTTTCTTGCTCCATGAAGTACCATTAACGCAATCACCAAGGTTCTTCCAGCTTTGTCTACCCGTGGCTAATATATAGCTGATATACTCTACAACCTATAGTCTCACAACCCAGTGATTGCGTCTAATAATTGCTCTATGACAGTAAAACCCTGTGATCTGATCTATGTTTCATCTGCCGATTACAACTCGAACGAGTCGGACATAAAGCTGCAATCTTGCGGAGTAGTACTCCACATGCGCATATCTAGCCTCCCAAATCAAGCTACAGATCGCTTGTTGGCCATGACATGTTTCTATAAAAGTCGATATGAGATTCGGCGTCGGAGTCGTCCACTCCGCAATCTATCCGCTGACTATTTTTGAGCAAACTCGCAGTTGGTCATGCAAAACTACGCTGAGAATTGCCATTTGTTGAATTTATAGTTTGTCGTATTGCATGTCGTTACAGTCACCTCACAAACATCTGTCCCTTCAACTCAGGTGGCCGTTCTAAGAATGAGGTAGAAGTTTCCCTTGAGCCAAAGAATAGCCTAAACTTATACTAGTACACGGCAATCAAGCAGTCTTTTCCTAATTTTATGGTCTAAGTTGGAAAACTCGGATGTTCAATATCTCCTTCTGAGTTATATAGTCGTGAACTGTCTATCCTGGGTAAGAGTTGAGCTGGCTCAATGAATGAAGATACGTCTTTTGCTGGTAATTATAACAACCCCCCATCTTCATCACCTTCATCTGAGATTTTGGCGTTTGAAACACTGCCGAGTGATGTCCGAGTCACTGTAACTCTATCGTCTTCTATACTTTGCAGGTGGCCAGTGTTTGTCATCTCGTTACGGGTATTTGCCTTCTTTTCCTTTTCATAGCTTTTCAAACTCATGGCGATTATGAAAACGATCATGGAATAGCCTACGTCTGTTGATAAGATGAGCTATGGCATGATCACAATCATAAAGGCTTCCATTCCAGACCAGATTGAAGGTATCTTAAAAGCAAGCAAGCATGTAAACCACAGAGCTGGTCTTATCAGACGCACTAATTGACTCGTGAGCCCTTTGACCTCGCCAAGGAAGCTCTCTTCTCTTGTTGTCGTTGTATGTTGGGCTAGCCCCGGCTGTTAGCAGCAGTCTGTGGGTGTTGATATGCTGGAGCCCTTTCTATTACAGTCTTGGACTGCACTTGTCGTCCGGAAGCAACTAAATGCCAATGCTGCTACACTCTATATTGACTTATAAGGCATGAAGGTGGTCTGAAAATACCACATGACAGAGGGCGAGTCCTCACTCAACTAGACCTTACACATCTCTGGCTGCTCCCCGAGTTACTCAGATAATTGACGAGTCGCAGGACGACCCGATGTTCAAGTTACATATCGATATTGACAAACAATGATGCATCACGTTGGTCATGGTCTCGTGGAGGGCCTTGCCGCCCCGGAGCAGTTTCAAAAGCTCTTATAGCTTGCCGCTTCTCGAGCTTGAAAGCTCGCAAACTGATGGGAGAACTTTTCTCTTCTATACTCTCGAGATTGCGTGCAACCTGCAATAATTTCTCTTTGAATGAGAGAAGTCACCACCATGTGCTGGTTCGCTTTCTATTTCGTAGGTAAGTCACCGACATTTTGTTGTCAGTCAAATACCCTTTGCCAGATGATACAGTGTTTCTCACGTCGCCCCTTGAAACCATCGGTCGTTTCCCTTTATGAATCATAGATTGAGTCTCTCGATTTCGATATGTCCTACTCCGTGATCTATCGTCTGGTACAGAAAGGTGCTAACCCAGAAACGTCCAGTATCTATCGAATCAGCAAAATTGGGTGAGTTTGTACAGATGCCATAGTTGCCATACTTCGAGAGTTACTAAACAATGTATTCTGGTTGAAGAATCGAATGTCTCGATCGAGCCCTTTCTCCACGCTTTCTTGTAGCATGTGATCCTTCCTATCCCGGGAACTCGTCGGCATCATCTATACATCGTTTTTCACTGGTTCCGTTAACCCAGGATCCTCAATGTAGATATCAGCAGTGTCAGGTTCTCGTCTATCGGGCCATGAAGGCGGTTGATGCTCTCTGAAATGGTCTATCTTCTCCTGGGTCCGTTCGAGCTTTGTTCTCACTCGTTCTCACACTCTTATCTCTTACCGTGTTCAATTTCTCCTTGAAACTACGCGGTTTTCAATACGATTGGGTAATGAGGGTTCGTGTGTAGAGATCAAGTTACAGGCGGGCGAGATAGAATCGATTGTCTGTCGAATGAGCTGCATGCTGTTTCGTGAAACAGTGTCTTGATCACCAGATCGAGCAGTCACATAATTTGCCAAGCTGAGTCTTTTAATTCTGATCGAAGCTGAGCATCTATCAAAGCCTTACTCCTCCACTGCGTCTGTTACCACATCTACGAAGCTTCCTCTCCCAAACGGGAGATAACATTGCTGCCTAACACTACTGATCATCGCTATAACTAATACATTCATATATCATTTTGGTTTTATGGAACCTACTATTGTTATACTGGTCACAAAATGAATTCATAATCAATGCTTTCTCAATTCGAGATAAGCTGTCATATCGTTCTTTGAAGGCCGAGCTCAACCCTGACCTTCTTGCTTCATGCGCAAGACAAAGACATTAACTTGTATTCATCATCGCAGGGCCAAGGGCCGAGGTAACAATTTCGATTGGAGGTAGTTGTATTAAACTTAGGCCAAGGGTCTGGTGTATACAGATGCCATTTTAAATTCTGTTGTCAGGATTCCGCGTTTCTTCTAAAATTCGAAGTTCTATCTCTGCACTAGAGGTATATTTAATACACGTAAGAGTGGTACAACGACATGGTAGAACAATCGATCTGCATCAGTAGATTTGATCCAGCAACTTTCACAGTACTGTTTAACAAAGTGACAAGAGCGGATAGAACGATACCAGTCATCTCTGCGACTACCCTATCCGAAGCTTCAATTATACCATTTATGTCTGTCATGCTTTCCAATTAGTTCATTGGTCATATTGATAGCAAGGCCCCACTAATTGCCTCCCGTTACTTCCTCTGCCACCCTACCTAGATCACCATCACTGATTCAACTTTAACTTGTTCATCAACTTTTCTACACATTCAGCGACTTCTCAATGGATCCATCAGCTCCTGAATTCAGTCAGGCCTTGAGCTTTGTAACACTATTTGAAGACGAAATATCTCGATGGGATGCAGTCACTTCACGCAATACCAATGCAGATGGTTTCTTTGTCTATGCAGTTCGCACTACCAAGATATTCTGTCGACCAATATGTAAAGCCCGTCTTCCCCGCCGAGCGAACGTCTCATTCTTCACCAATGGCTACGATGCACAGAAAGCTGGTTTCCGCCCTTGCAAACGCTGTAAGCCCGAAGTAGCAGGGTTCATGCCAGAAGAAACAGCTGTGCGAAAGATCCGGGCGTTTGTACAACAACAAACAGAGAAACAGGGCGATGCGGAAGTCAGGCTGAGCCTCAGTCAGATGGCGAGGCAGACCGGGTTGTCTAAGTGGCATTTTCATCGAGTGTTTAAGAAATGTGTTGGTGTGACACCAACAGAGTATCTGAGAAAACAAAGACAAGGTCAAGGTGTCCAGAGCTTGTTGGAAAATGGAGAAACAAATTGGATTGATAAACTGGACTTCGAAACTCTGGGCCAAGAAGACTTTGACTTTGCTTCTTGGGATGAGTCTGTGGTTGGCTCAGGGTATGCAACTACAGAAACGCCATCAGCAACTCTCAGTGGCAGTGGCAGTCCATGGTCTATCGAGGAATTCTTGATATGGCCAGAAGAGAATAAACCGACGCTTGAATAATGATTTCATAGGCTCGTTGGGCTCGCGTTGCCACTTCTCTATGATACATGGAGCAACTAAGCTTCAAAAGCAATGACCAAAGCTCACGTTAAACACAAACACCGTCCCAGACTGGCGGCGCTTTGCACAGACATTTCTGGGGGTCTTGCACGTGTTGTTTCTGGTGACCAAAGTTGAACGGCGAGGGTGGTTTCGGCAGCGTTTCACATCTACAACACATTTGGCTGAATTATTTACAAGGATGCTCAAGCGAGCCTCAACCGAAACCCCAAAATCACGGCAACCATCTTTGCCGGTCGCAGTCTGTGCATGACGATGGTATCGACTAGGCAATTTCCAACTAGAGTTGTGTTGGTTAATGTTAGCTTGACAGCTTGACCAGACAACTGAGTTGCGGTATTCTCCGTTCCATGGCAGTACTTTTTGTGCGTTGAGCGTTTATCAACATGAACACAATTCAACGACTCTACCAATTACCAATGGATCTATCTCAGTCTTGAACCCATTTCGATGGCAGCCGCCCATTCAACTATTTACTATCCGAAATACTATCTGATGCGACAAAGGACTCGGGATTTCCGTATCCGAGACCTGCGATGCGTCGGAATCGCGGAGGAGACTTTTCGCGACACATGCCTGTCACTTGGCCATGGCCAGGACGCTTGGAAACTATAGGCTATCCAGTTAAGAACCTATAGTCTAGACTCTATTCTTCACCAGCAACACTAAACACCGAGACGCCACCCCTATCACAGGCGTCTCGTCAACCCTGGGGAACCTCAAGTTGGAAACG
Organism: Fusarium xylarioides; assembly: GCA_013183765.1. Taxonomy (NCBI): domain Eukaryota; kingdom Fungi; phylum Ascomycota; class Sordariomycetes; order Hypocreales; family Nectriaceae; genus Fusarium; species Fusarium xylarioides. The sequence goes on along the minus strand of SRZU01000041.1, from coordinate 134,605 downwards.
GCGCTTACTGATATGGTTTCGTCAAACAATATCGTAGCAGGTCATGTATGATCGCCGTAATGAGGTTCAGGCTGGTTGCCAAGTTGCATTGATTCAAGCTTATTCAAATTTAACTACTCGATAATGTTGAGAGAAACATCTATATAAGTGAGACGATCTGTCATCCAGAGTTAGAGTTTCCCTTCGATCATCATCATCACTCACATAAGCCTCTTCTCCTTCCCTTCTCCTTTGCTTCTTTCTGCTGTTCTGTGAACGCATTCGCTTCGATCACTCCTTCAAGTTCAATACCTTCTTTTTGCACCGCTGGTTGGTTGCTTTGATACTCTTTGTAAACCTTCCAACTTGTCACTATCACTTAATCGATACAACATTCATCATGGCTTTCTCAAAGTCTATCATCCTTGCCGCTCTCCTGGCCTACGCCGAAGCCCGATTCGGCCAAGAGCAGGAGCCTGTTGCTACCGTCCAGGCACTTGGTGATGCCGGATTCGGTGACCCTGGTGTCGCTGCCACTATTGCTGGCAGCATCCCTGGCGCTTTGCTCGCAGCTGCTAGTCCTTGTGACAAGGTATGATGTATTGAGTTGTCTTGAAATCACATCAACTAACATCCTCCAGCTTACTATCGCCGATCAGATGATCACTGAGTTGGGAACTGACCAGCAAGTTCTCGATGCGGCTATTGGTCTTGTTGCAGCTGAGACCAACTTCAACCCTTCAGCTGTTGACAGACCTTTCGTCTGCGCTGACCCCAGCCTACCAGCCACTGCTGCCCTTCGCGGCATTGTCCCTCTCGTTGACCCTGCTGTTGATGGTGCAGCCACTGAGAATGCCAACTCGGCAACCTCAGTCACAACTCCTTTCGATGCTGCTGGCTTATCACAGGCTGAGGTGATGATTGCTCAGGGATTCAGCACATTCACAGCCGTCGGTGCTAACGGCGACCAAGTCGAGCTTGATGGCCAAGACGGTGCTGCTGCTGGCGGTGCCGGCCAAGACGATGGCCAGGATGATGGCACCGGTGCTGGTGCTGACAACGGTACTGACAACGGCGCGGATGCTGGTGCTGGTGCTGGTAATGGAGGAGCTGCCAACAACGGTACTGCTCCCGCTGATGGCCAGCAGGGCAACAATGGCTCCGATAACGCCCAGGATGGAAACAACGCAAATGACGACGAGGATTGCGAAGAGGACGATAACAACAACAACGGAAACAATGGCAATGCCAACAATGGCAACAACGGCAATAACGGAAACAACAACAACAACAACGGAAATGGAAACCAGAACAACCAGGGCGGAAACAATGGCAACAACGACAATGCTCAGGATGGTCAGGATGATGCTGCAGATGACAACAATGCTGGGAATGATGCCGGTAACGGCGGAAACGCTGGAGGTAATGCTGGTGGCAACGCTGGTGCTCTCGACTTCGGTGTCTGCCAGCCTACAATGGCTCGCGTTGGTGGCCTCAACGGTCGCCCAGCTGACGAGTTCACCTTCATTCCTCAGGATCCTCTCATCGCTGAAGGCCAGCAGGAGGCCCTCAACCCCAACATCATTACAAACCGTATCTGTGACCAGCTCACCAACGTGTGTGACGCTAGCGCCGATGCTGTGGCTGCTTGTGAGGATGCTCAGGCTCAGATTGAGGCATTGGGAACACGGGATCAAAGCACCGCTGACACATGGAACGCCCTACTTGGCTTCGACGGTGTTGATTCTACTCAGCAGCAGGTTTGAGAAGAGGCTGTGAGAGATGATCGATCGATGGGTGCATGCTGGTCATGGGGGGGTGATATAGGGGGCTCGAGTTGAGCAAATATATACGAGTAGTACTTCAGCGTTGATCTAATACAAACTCGATTGCTAATAATCATACTTTATCTGCTGAGTGTGTGATTTCACTGTGTAATTTTGAAAATGATGATGTATCTGCTGCAAACGAGCAGTCATGCAGCATCAGGCGTAGTGGTAGCAAATATCATGCATACCTGCTATCATACGCACGCTGTCCTATGCTAGATATGTGCCAATTCCTTCCTTTCGCTTTTTTACATGAAGGTTTTCAGTCGCGATGCAGAAACTCCTCGGACTACCCTAATGTAAAAAGATGAACACCAACACAAGCACACATTCCCTATGGAGCCCTATCAGGGGGTGTTCGAAAGCGGTTTCGATGCCGTGCCTAGGGAATACAAAAGTCTATCCAGCTTCCAAGATAATCGAGTCTGTTGCCTTGGTGCTCCTGGCTCTTATAGATGGCCTCAAACTCGTCAAAGCTTAGTTTACCCCACCCTCCTCTTTTGATCGCCTGGGCCTCAGCAAGACTTAGGCGTTTCCAGTGTCGCAGCATGTCTGATGTGGGAGGGCTATCGATGTCATCCTCTTCTCTGGGTACGTCGTCCTCGGACGTGTCTGGTAAAGGCTGCGTAATGGGGTAGAAGAAGTAAGCGGGAGAGGTAGGTGCATCTTCAAGTGTGTTGGGCCGGAATTGTGGAAGAGTGAGATCTTGTTCTTCGTCTTCAGAAACGGGCTCTGCCGTCCCATCCTCGTGAATGATTTCAACCGTAGTATCAATTTCGATGGCATTTCGTCCTTCTGGCAAAGCAATAGTATATCCAGTTTCGGACAAGAGCTCCTCAAGGGTCTTGTCAGCGGCGGATCTAACCTTGGAATCACCCCGACTCGTAGGCTTAGACTTATCATCATCGCCAAGCTCGATTGTGTCTAGTACATCCTGGTACTTTGCCCGTTGTTCTTTGGTTTCAGCTGCTTGCACAGCAAGGTCCTCGGCTGGCTTAAAAATGGTATCAAGCAACTCATTAAATGCTTGCTGAGTGACCTGGTAAAGAATCTCCTTGCCAGCATCTCGCTCAGCGTGCGGTATTCTCCATCGCGGCACGTGCTCAGAAGCACTGCTAGGAGAAGTCGTTTTATCATGATCCTCGTCGTCGGTGAGATTTCCGTTGACGAATCTGACCTTTGAGCTGGTCGGTGTCGTTGTCGAGTCGTTTTCTTCGTCGTCACTAGAGGCTTCATCCATCTGGCGAAGATCCATCAGAATATCTTCACTGCCTGCCCAGTCATCAGGGGCAAGGCCTCCTTCTTCCTCATCGAGATAGAACTGCCGCCTCTTCCATCGCTCATGTAGTTGATTCCGTGCCATGTCTCTTTTACGCTTGTCCAGTCTAGGAGCCCTGCTGCGATCCTTGGCAATGGTCTCGGCTCTTATCTCACTTTCTGTTCGTGACGAGCCTCCTGTATCGTCTTCTTCATGGGCTCCGTTCATGCCATCTGCAGGTCTGTCACCATCAACCTCCTCATCCTCATCATCTGTAGGCTCCTCAATCTCAGGATTTAAAGTCTCCATTATGAGGCCTGGAAGCTCCTCCAAGGTGGATGCCGGTTCCAATAGCGTAACCCAGTAAGTACGATCGGTCTCACTCCCACTCAAACGGCGAACTGTTCTCCAGTTGCTATCTGTGTCGTTTCTGGTGATGAACTGCCTCCTGGATCGGAATCGATGGTCGGTTTCACAAGCAAATAGGTTTGTTAGAATATCGCCACGAGCTGCTGTGTCGCCGCGATCTGGCGCAACAACGTGTTCGTGCCCATCAGAAATATCTACACTACCATCTCGTTGATATGTCTTGCCCTCGTGCCGAAACTGTCCTTCACCGGGAGGAACTCGACCCTCACGTCCAAATAGACTGCTTAATGGTTGACGGCTGGTAACGAGCTGTTGAGCTTCGCTACTGGCGAGTAGCTGATCCTGAAGGCCGTCTAAAATATCTTTGTGCATCTGCTTGTATAGAACATAATACGCACGGAACATGCGCAAAAAGTCTTTGCGATCAACATATCCATCGCCATCCAGATCGTAGCCAGAGAATATCTTTCGCAGTTTATCCTTCCGCTTTCTGTATGATAATCCATGGAGAAATTCTGTGAAGCCAATCAAGTCGTCGTTGTTAGAGTCGTAAAAAGAGAACATTCGATCGTGGATAAGATTTGGTGCTGCATGACGGGAGCCTCCTGTAGGAACAAGGCACCGCTCGAACGTCTTGCGATCCATTGCGACACACAGCTCATCGGGGTCATCTCTCCATTCCGAGTTGGCCATAAAAGTCCACTGTTCCCAGAAAGCCTCTAACTCTGGCCGTTCGAATCCTGTATCTTGTGACAGCTTGGGTATCAAACTGCGGGGCAGAGTCCGTCTGCAAGTGTCCGGGTCCCCGGTGTACCAAACTTGCTGCATTTGTCGTGGACCGAACGATGGTGCTGGGATTCGAATCTTGTAAAAGATATGAGTCTTGATGTGAACTCCCTGGGCTTCACAAGTTTCGCAAAGATCAAAGTCAGCACAGTTTGCGCAGCGGTAGCGAACCCCGCGGATGGGAACCATGCCACATGAATTACATTGGCAGCCTCTGTGAACGCATCCATTCCTGCGTGCATTGTCCTCTGAAACGCGAAAGAGAAGGCTGACGATGTTGTGGCCAGTTCGTTGATTAGAAGGAAAACCGCTGGGATCATTCCACCACTCGTCCCCGCCATCAACTATGGTCTCTCCATCGCCGAGGGGCTGAACTGGATCAATATTGGCGTTTTCGTCACCCGGAGCCTCGGATGAGGAACTTGAGCCATCCTCGTTTCTCCGATTCCGGCGTTGACGTCGTACTGCGTTGCTTCTGTGTAGGTCACCACCGGGCAGAGACTCGAAACTTTGCGACCGGACCTGATATGCATAGTATCCGGCCGAGAGCGCGGCCACAGCAGAAACTACGGCCACAGCCAGTCGCGGCCGGGTAATACTCTCGACGGAAGGCGTCGGCAACCACATCGTGGGCTATATCATGGATATTGCATGATGCTGAATCTAGGCGTGTCAGGGGAAGTTGAAGGTTGTAGAATGGATCGACAGTAATCGTCAAGGGCAAGATCGGATCGGATTCACGTTTGTCGCCGTTTCTGTTCGGTATCGAGGTACAGTACCTAGATTTGCAAGGCAATGTTAGAATGAACAACAAATCTGTTCTCTGTTTTCGATGATGACAAAGCTACGGATACATTGCATCCCAATAAGCTCATTAATGCGATCAGAGCTGTGAAGTTTCAGTGGAGCAGCGGCTAGGCCGAACACGGATAGGCCGATCGATTGGATGCTGCCCTTGGGCAAGGTACGTACCTGCCTTGTGTCCTTGAATAGCGGAGCCCACCCGTCAGCGAGAAAAGTGATGATGCTTGTACAGAGATGGATCCATCCAATGGATGCGATCATGGGTACTAACTTAGTTAACTAAGGGTAGGGTCCCTCTGTAAATCCTCAGCCCACTTCCTCACGAATTCATCTGGACTTCCATTCTGCGCCAGCAATTGGGCCTTATAACAAACAAACACAATGGCTGATGCACCCCCCTCCCTCCCGGGCCCTATGCCCTCGTCTTTTGACGGCGACCAGTATGCTTCAATTCCAGCTTGCTATACCGTGCACTCCCCGCTCATGCGATAGTCCAGGGAACTTCAGAATGAAAGACCAATGCAAAAGGTCCTCCGCAAGATCAAGGAGGAGCCATTGATCCCCCTTGGTAAAGAAAACACTTCGGAACTATTTGCCGCATGAGACAACTTCTAATAGCTATAGGAATGGGTCTGACCACTCTCGCCTTTATCAATGCCTACCGAGCCCTCCGTCGTGGCGATTCAAAACAGGCGAACCGCATGTTCCGAGCCCGAGTTGCAGCCCAGGGTTTCACCGTATTCGCCATGCTTGCCGGCAGCATGTATTACCAGAAAGACCGCGAGAAGAGCAAGGAGCTCCGCCAGCTCCAGGAGCAGAAGGATGCCGAGGAGAAGCGACAAAAGTGGATTCGTGAGCTTGAGGCCCGAGACGAGGAGGAAAAGGCCATGCGTGCGAGACTCGAGAAGAAGAGACAACAGGTGCAGGCCCAGCGGGCCGAGGAGGCCAAGGCAACTGCAGAACCGCAACCCGAAGGCACCGAGACTTCCAGTAATGGAGGTATTCTGAGCCGCATTGGTTTATGGCCACAGGGCAACAAGGAAGACAAGAAGGATGATGACAAAGCCGCCGCAGAAGCTGTCGAGGATGAAGCCAGCGCAAGGAAGAAGAAGAATCCCAAGAGTTCTCTGGGCGATCTTGGCGAAATTATCTCAAAGAGGAAGGACTGAGAACAAAGAATGTACATTAGGAGCAATTGGTCATGATGGAGGTTTGTATAAAAGTTTCGCATGCTAATTTGTGGCAGAAAGACATTGTGTACGATAGACAACTGGCGGTACCTTCGAGTACAGCGTGGCTCTACTCCCAAGCTACTAAGGCAAATGTTAATGATCTTTTATGTTTTTTGAGCTTGAAGATTGTGCAGTTTCAAGACAGGCAGTTGCTAAACCGATGTGCTATCCAGGCTTTAAGAACATATATTGTCTGGTAATACTCAATTTCTTGGGGAGTTGCTTCATGTCATAGATCCTCCACTTCGGTTTCCTCCAATTAACCCCGCCATCTCAAGCAACGCCCGATCAGCCTCGATATCGCCATTTCCAAGATTGATCTTGCGGCGAGCTTCAGCCTCTCGCTCCTCCCAAGCCCATTTCTCGGCTTGGGCTTGGGCTTCTTTATCACCGCCACAGCCCCAAACTTCGAGACTCTCGATCTGGAATCGGTCCTGGAAATCATACTTTCTCACCACACTCGAGTGAAATGCACCTCCTCGAGATGTAAAATCGTGGTTGAAGACTGCAAACTCGAACGAGTCGTCAAGTAATAATGATACAGGGCCTAGGCGCAACATGTCGGCCTTTCTGTGAGCTTGAGATGGGTGTGGATGAGGGCAACCGAACGACATCATGGGATGGTGCGCTGGTGCTTTTGTGAAAGTAACGTAGTATTTGTTGATAGTTGATGCCGGGAAGACATCGTGAATTGGTTCAAGTTGAAATAGTGTTGTTTCTGAATCGCCGAAGCATTCTCGGTGGGTGTGTTTCCAGGGTTCACGAACGTAGACACCAAAAGTGAGCCGATCCGATTTGCTACCATGAGGGAACCGCTTCGGAGGCAAGGATGCCGCGAAACTGCTTTCTTGACCACCCTGCGGCTCATCTCCCAGCCGTGTTCCGCTCACCAGGAGCAGTGTTGGAGCTTGCCAGTTGAAAACTTTGGTCTGGAAACTTCCCATGGAGAAGCCGGCATCATTGCCCGAGTAAAGGAGCCTCACTCGCCGAAAGAGATCTGTTCCAGGAAGGAAAAGTGAGATCTGGGACAATGTGTTCTGATTAAGTATTTCGCCCGTGTTGGTCAATAGAGGCTGTGCTACTTTTTGAGATGAAGCAGTAGCTGGGGTATCATTTTGATGCTTGGAGAAATCTAGATTTTGCGAGAAAAGAAAGCGCTCAAAGAGACCATTGAATCCACGAAAAAGATGAGGGCAAATCACAGGTATGATGGTTCGGAAGTGGTTGTACTTGATGCCAGTTGAGGTCTCGGCATTAACGAAGGAGGCAAGAATGCTTTCAGCGGCGCCACGGAGGCCCTCGAGTTCTTGTCCAACAACACGGCTTGAATACATCGAGAGGCTTTCTTGAGGATCAAGCGGGGCGGCAAGGAGAAGCAGCATGATAAGTTTTCGGAAATTGTCAGTTGGGATCGTTGCACCATGAAAGACTGGTGCATGGCCCTGGTCCACGGCATCCTTGATGTCAAGCAATTCAAAAGCTGTCAATACGAGGTCATCGTCCTCACCGTCTTCATCTTCATCCCCAGCTGCATCAACCGCAAAACCAGCCACACGGGACGTGGCCTTCTCTTTATCGTCTTTGGACTCGATAGGTGCGATATGTGACGTGTCTGGATGAGCTCCTGCTTCTGACATCTTACGATCAAAGACAGCCAAGCTCTTGAATAGTAGTTTGGTCCTATCTGAAGAGCCCCGCGCCAATACGGTTTTGTAGCGCTCAGTCATGATGACGACCACCATAATCATCCGCTGAAACTCCAGGACTGCAGGTGCATCTTGAAGAAATGGAAAAGCACCGATATAGGATACCATTTGGAAAATGACTGGCGAGGTGCCGAGAATGTCTGGTATTTCCAGGTACCGGGCGATAGTGTCCTCCTTCAGATATTTGATAGAGTCCTGCTGATCGGCAAGGCTCTTGAAAACATCTCTGAGTGAGTATAGTTCAAGAGAGGTGAAGCATTTCTTCATAAACTTCTCCGTCTAGGAGCTCGTGTTAGCGGTATTTCAGAATTGGCTCTGGTACTGTATGATAGATGGACAGGAGGAGCTCACAAGTCGTTGGGTTAGCTCTTCATGCGACCGCCGCTGCGGATGCTCATCCGAAAGATTCTGACCCATTTTGCAAAGGCCACTGCGTTCGCATCACTCTGACACAAACAATTAATGATGATGATGATATGAAAAATGACAAGTTGAGAGTGCCTAGGCTAGGTAAGTTAAGGTAGACGACTTCATGACATTCCGGACACTAAGTGAGGTGAGGTAAGTTCCATAAGGTGGGTGGGTGAATTGCTGACACGGAAGGTACGTACACACACTTAGCTACGTAATGATTCGTTCCTTCCCCTGTTCTGTAGCTCATCTCATCCTCATCCTCGTCCAATTAGATCCACCCTAATGTGCCAAGCATCTAGGTAATGACGGCGTTTTGGTTTCAATGATTGACTTGATTGACACGTGAATCGGCGGCATCGTCGGCCCGGAGTTTTAGGTATCGTGGAATTTGAAGCTATTCCCAGAAACCAAGATGCCGATGCAGCTAAATCAGGTCTCGAAACAAATACGTTCATTAAACTGGCAGGTGTCTAGATACTGACTTGGGTCCAGTAAACAGACCCCGCGAACAAAACCAATCGAGTACTTTTGCCTCTAAGTACCTTGCTCATCTCCGTATGTCAATCTGAACAACTCCCACTTGCACCGTTCTCAGTTTCCGTCTTTCTTCTTCTTAGGGCCCCAAGCGTCCTCAAGCTCGCTGACGAACTCATCGCACCAGCCGTTCGCTTTTGTCTTTTTAAGCTTGTCCTTCATTTTCTGCTCAGCCCCTGTGAGCTTCTTCCCATCAGTGCCCTTATTCTGGAGATCATCACCTTGTCGGCCCGCCTTGTCCAGGGCCGACTCGAGAAGTTTGCTTATAACCTCAGCGTGCTTGATGTCATCCTTTCCCTGCTCTGCGTTCTTCATCCTCTTGACCCCCCAGGACTTCGCGACCTTGTCCAAGAGTCTGCCCTCCAGCTCCTTGGCCTCCAAAAACTCATCCCTGGTGAATTCGTCGAACTCCAAGCTCTTGGCGATTTCCAGGCGCACTTCCTTCTTGATGGATTCCAGCTTTAGCTCTTCCTCTTTGGGCTTGGGGGATTCCTTACCAACAAGTTTGAGAAGTTCTTGGTATTGAGGAGTACCGACACTCTTGGAGACAGCCTCGTTGAGTTTCTCGAGGAGATCAGTGTTCGGCTTAGATGCGTTGATGAACTCACGGGCGAGTGACTGATCTAGCCCAACCCTTCTCGCCAGGGCCTGGCGCTCGTATTTGTCCAACTTAAGCAAACGTTCCAGGTCCTTCTCGGTAAGCTGGTGTACAGATCGCTTCCGTATCTCGTTTTCCCGCGGTGTCTCGGCTCTTGCCGTGGCTTTGTCTTCGGCTGCCTTCTCGACTATCTTCTTTTGTGCCTCCTGCCATTTGACCTTTGTTTTACCGTCTTGCCTGAGTTCCAACCCCTGGACCGTCTTGACAATGTCTGCATACTCAGGGTCTAATTGCATGCGGAACCACACCTCGTTCAGTCGCTCCAGATTTTCACCTGTATATTTTCTCTGCTTGGTGAACCATTTTCGTAAATCTTTAGGCATATCCATCTTCTTGGCTAATTTGCTGCGCGTAATCTTAGGCAAACGCCCGATGTACTCTAGCTGGATTGGAGTGAGCCTTTGCGGCTGACTGGCCTCCATTTCCTTCCGCTCCTGCTTCTTGAGCTTGGCCTCCTCCTTCTTCTCATCTTCTGTCAGGGGCTTGAGCTCGTCCTCGGTATTCTTGTCCTCGGTATTCTCGTCCTGACCCTTAGATCGCTTGGACTTGATGTTGAACTCTTGAAGGATCTTCTTGTATTTGGGATTCTTGTGAATGCGGGCATACTCCCAGTTGAGTTTGTGGATCATCTGTTGGTCAAGCTTTCCGCAATCTACAAACTCATATGTGAGTTTCGCGGGAAGATCGAGTTTCTCTGCGACTAGGCGGCGTAGGATTGGATCCATGGCTTCGATCTTCTTCAGCATCTCATTGGGGATCTTGGGAATGGGCGGGTTTGGGGCTGCTCGCTTCCCACGAGACTTGAGCTTCTCGAGGATCTTCTTATATTTAGGGTTCTTCGCAATACGCTCATACTCCTTCTCAAGCTTCTTGATAAGGCCGGGGTAGAGCTTTCCGGCATTCACAAACTCTTTCTTCAGTTTCGGGTTAAAATCGAGTTGGTCTGCAGCCAGGGCACGGATCATAGGATCCATAGCCTCGATCTTTGCGAGCATCTCTGGAGTGAGTACAGAATCAGATCTCTTTCTGTTGCGAAACTCGCGTTCTGTGTTGAGGTACTTGATGAAAGGTGCGTATTTGGGGTCATTGACGATGCGAGCATACATGACATTGAGCTTGGCAATCAGATTGGGGGTGCAATCCTTAAACTCGCCGAACTCTTTTCTGGTCTGCCGATCAAGAGGTAGGCCCATTGCGATTCTCTTTCGGTCCTGCGGCGAAAGGGCTTCAAGGTTGAGAATTTGAGTGGTGTTAAGCTTGGGTACAATGTTACTCGATCTTTTGGTGTGAGTCTCAAGATGAGACTGGTGACCTTTGTGTGTCTTCGGTTCATCCTCGTGGTCCTTATGATATCCAGACTTTGTGTAGTGATCGATAGGTTTACGATCCAGCTTCACTCTTTGATAAAACGGACCACGCTCGTTATTGTCGTCGTGCTTGTACTGGGAATGCTCCTTAAATTGGTATTTTGGCTTGTTGTATGGGTAGTAGTCCTTTGATTTCTTAGAGTCCCCATGGTGCTCGGCCTCTTGATGGCCATGATGAGGCCCGGGCCTCTTAGGATGCTTATGATCCTTGTCATGATGATGATGATGATGATGATTCGGCTTCTCATCATGATGGGTTGGCTCGTGCTGTGAGACGTGATCCTTGCTCACTTTGATGTGCTTCTTCTCATCATCATGCTTGTAGTTGATTTTCTTCTTGTACTGAGAACTAGGCTTATTATACGAGTAGTGGCCCTTCTTGAAGTCCTCATGGTCACGATCATAGGCGCTCTTCTTTTCGTCGTGATGTGAGTCCAACTCCTCATGTTTATAGCCTGGCTCATAGTGAGAAGAACTGTCTTGGCTCAGCTTGACATGCTTCTTGTTGTCATCATGCTTGTACTCGGCATGCTCTTTGTATCGATAGGAAGGCCTTTCATGAGAATGGTGCTTTTTCTCGGGCTCATAGTGCGAGTCATGATCGTCTTTGGATGGGTGAGTCTTCTTGGGGCTGTATTTTTGGGCTGCCTTCTTGTCAAGAAGGTTGGCGAGGGATTCGATGAGTACTCGCAGTGCATTCTTCTTCTTCTTCTTTTGACTAATTTGCTTAACCTCTGCCTGATCAGACTTGTGTTCATTCTCGGGCTTATCGTCATGGTGAGTGTCCTTTGACGAATAGGGTTTCTTGTAGTTGGGGTAGCTAGGGCGGCCCTTATCAGAGTAAGCGTGAGAAGAATAAGTTTTGTACTGTCGGGATGGTTCTTTGGAAGAGTCAGGACGGCCAGTTTCTTTTTTGACAAGCGGGTCGATCAGTTCGAGAGTCGTCTTGGTCACTTGTACAACAGGCGTGGGACGGTGCCCTTGAGTCTGATGGTGACCTTTGCTTGACTGGAGATACTTCTTTTCACTTCCAGAGTGATCCTTGTCGTGACTATCATAGTTCTCAGACCCGGTATGCTTATAGTGAGACTTGGGAAGGGAATGGTGCTCCTTTGTTGACTCCTTGTGTTTCTGCTCGTCATCGTGCTTGTACTTGGAATACTTCGTTTCATCAGTTGACTCCTGCGAGCTCACATGAAAGATTTTGATAAGCTGCGCGTCGCCATGTTCATGACTCTTGTCAGAATCATGATAAATCATGTAGGTTGGAGCATGAATGTTGATGTCGATATCGCGTTTGACGTTCATTCCACCTCGATGAATAATCTTGTACATTTTGCCATCCTTCGAGTTGGTCTGTTTTTTCTTGTCTTCTTTGACCCTTTTCTCTTCATTCTTGTGCTTGTTGTATCGCTTGGGGGTCTCCAGCACAGCATTTTTGATGAAGGAAGGGAGTTCATGCTTGGCTTCCTTAACCTGATCCTTTTCATTTTTGTGCTTGTTGTAGTGCTTAGGGGTCTCCAACTCAGCATCTTCTGCGGAATTGTATTTCTTCCCGGTATCCTTTATCAATTTGTGCTTGTGATTGGACTTGGGAGTATCTGACGCATGATCTTTGAGGAATGGGAATTTGTCCTCGGCATCCTTCTTGGCCTTCTTGTACTCGTCTGTGTGGAAGATGAGTTTGGGTTTCTCATCCTTATTCTTATCCTTATCCTTGTCGTCATCTGCTTCATCATGTTGCTTCTTCTTCGAGTCATGGGAGTGATGTTTCTTGTGATCATCATCATCATCTTCATGTTTCTTGCTTTTGTTGTGCTTCTCCTTTACTTTTTGAGGGTGGTGAACATGTTCTTCCTTGTCATCGTCATCATCATCATCGTTGTCGTTGTCGTTGTCGTCATGCTTCTTCTCTTCATGACGATGCTTGTGATCCTTGGGTCCAAAGTATCGGTGTGAAGTGATCTTGGTGATTCTTTCGTAGCCGTGAAACTTGTTCACATCGGGGTCGGCATCATTGTGCTTGTGTTGTGTCATGGCCTTCTTCATATCATCATTGGGGAGGACTATGGCCAAGTCCATCGATGCCTGGAGGGCAACGAGGATGGCGCCGGTCAATTTCATGATTGCCGACTCACTCTGGCAAATAGTAGGTGGCCAAGGTAAACTAGAGATGATTCAGAGGGTCACAACCGAACTTATGTCTCAAGCTTAGAAGAATCAACAAGTCAAATGTTCAGGTTAAGGAAAGAAGCATCCTACTTATACTTACAGAGATACCAGATGTTCCTCGTGACCTACCTTGGATAAACTTCCTGTCCCCTCTTTCGATAGCATCATAGCCATCATAGGTAGCTATTATCATGGCCGGGCGTAACTTGAGACTTGTCTGAGGACAAGTCAGGGACGCCTTCTGTCGCTCATACACATATGGCTGAGGACGCCAAAGCATACCAACCGAGGAGGGGTTTGACATCGTACGATTTCTCCTCATTGCGTAAGTTCATCAAGTTACATCCATGACTTCTACTATCCCAGCTCTCCAAACCATAGTTTGACAAATACTAGAGGGCACTGTATGGTTGTTGATTGAATGCGTAGGGCTTTACTTAGCTATGGAATCACGATAACAGGTATCGTTTTTTCTTTCTACCGATAAACCTATGACTACGGTAAGGTCCAGTCTATCTGTTTGGTACGCCTGATTGAGGTAACAGGTTAGAAGCATGCCTATGGATGCACCTTTTCGGTCTCGGAGCTATCAAGCTCCAAGTTCAGCGTCATCCACAAGTCAATTGTGTGATTTTGATGTTGTATTCCAGGGAACATGCTTGAATATCATGGTCATCGAGATAATGAAATGAGGATACAAGGCTCAGGAGAGGCAACATACTCGTTTGGTAACCTTAACGTCAAACTCGTGGCACTTACATTCACAACAATCATCATGTCCTGAAATCACAGTCTATGTCGATGCCGAAACCTAATTACCCATGATGGCGATGCCTCTCCGCAGGCTCATGAGTTTTGTTACTATTTACCAATCGTAGGTTAACATTTAAGCTGGCACGGAGTATGTTGTACTCCTCCGTCCTCCGTCCTCGAACCAATATGAATGAAACATATCCTCAACCAAATTGCCACATGTCACCACAAAAAGCTACACCTCAACTATGTTAACTTCAAGCCTTAAATCATTTCCCCTCGTTCTATCTAGTAGAAAGAATATGCTAGAATCTCAAATACCCTTCCGGTAGCAACTTCAACGTCTCTATCGTGGAGCCCAAAGGGTCATCCACACACCATGGATAATACGCAGAAACCTGGTGATTGCCCCTTAGAGACTATGAGCTGTATGGGATCAAAACCAGTGAAAGTACAAATCCCAGTGATTATAATTCGCCGGACAGTTTCAAGAGGGTTAGATTCCGCGGGCAAATCTTACTCTTCTTTGGTTCAAGATAATCTAGGTAACTTATATGCAAGTAGCGCCTATCCATCCCACGAATAATGTTCCTGTCAACACTCCTAACTTCGCCAAAACCGAATGCCAAACTCCATTGCAAGCGCACCAAATTATGAAACAGTCTGTACAGCTCGTAGTAAAAGGGGTTTTTAGAACTCAAGACATACTTAGGCCTCGTTGTCCTTTGCAGAAACTTGATTGATCAAGCGCTGGTACTTAGCTTCAGCCTCCTGCTCAGCATATCGAGCTGGCTTTGACAGCCGTCCTTCTACTGGTGGAGTCTCAGAATTGACTTTGGACGTCCAAAGAACACCAACCTTCGCGGCGGGCTTCGGCTCTATTGCCGAGTCAGGCTTTGGTGTCGAGCCGTTTGTCCTGGGTTCCTCCGAGCCCGTGCCGTCTTTCTCTCCGTCCGAATTGGCTTTCGGGAGCCTCATTGCCAGGAGAACATATTCGGCGCGGGTCATATGATCCATGACATCGTCCATATAGCGCCTGACCTCATCTTGGGGAGCGACCACTCGTGCAAGATTCTCCAGATGCCGTCCAGATGGTGTGAAGAGACGTATCGTGACAGGTTGGTAGTAGTCTAGCTTTGGGTCGCCTCCATATTCAGATGTGCTTCCCTTGCGAACAATTAGAAATGAGGCCACAACTTGCTGGCCAGTCGCAGTTGGCAGATATTCCAAGATACTGAATTTGGGGAAAAGATATCGGTCACCGCTTCCAAAGTCAAAAACAACAGCAGTAATGTCCGGTTTTGGCGCAGGTGGTGGCCCCTTCGATCTGAGAGCCTGTGGGTTAGGTGGAGGTCCATTATGGAGTGCCTTTTGTTGTCCATTCGGTATGCCGTTCGGGGTTTGCTGGCGGATTTGTACAGGAGCAGGGGAGGCCCTCGGAGCGGTCTTCATATCGCGATGCAGCCGATCTAAGATCTCCTTGAGATCCGTAGCATCAGTAAAACCGGGTCGGTTTTCCGCAATCCTTCGAATCATATCCCGTGTCCTCTGGTCCTCTAGGGCAGTCTTGACCAATAGAACGACAAGCGGATCACTGCCTTGGGGTGGCCGCAGCTCGGACGACTTCTGGTTGGGGTTAGAGGCCAAGACAATATCAAGAATAGTCCTGACTTCCGTAGCAAAATATTGCACTGTACGGCCATCGACAAGAAGACGATCTGCCGATGGCCCTTGCTGCCCCCCTCTACTTCGATATTCGGCATTCAGTTGATCTATGATCTTCTGAAAGTGAGCTAATTCACCCTCTTTTGCTTGCCCTACGGCTACTCTCTTCATGAGGTCCCGCAGCTCCGCATCTCCTGAAGCCTTCTGTGCCAATAAAGCAATCACAGGATCGTTAGCCGACGGTTTCGCAGCAGGGGCAGCACCTGGAGCTGAGCCAGGAATTGGAGCTGGAGCAGGTTTGGCGAGGCCACTCGTAGGCGGATGAGCATTTGGAGGCGGTCGGGGTGCTGGAGACATTGAAGGAGCTGCTATCGGCCTAGTGGGTGCTGCTGGTGCTACGGTTGGCCCCGAAGCTGACATATGTGCCACTGGGGCGGAAATGTTGGGAGACGCTTGTGAGATTGATGGCGTTGGAGATGGTGCTACAGGCCCTCCAACTTGTGGTCTTGGCTGTAAGCTTGGACTCGGGGATGGTGTCGCAGTGTTCACCGCGGCTGTCGTTGAAGTAGCAATCTGGACTTGAGATGTCCTGGGAAGGGTTTGAGATGATTGAGCCGGACTTTGAGCCGGACCCTGTGATGGACTTTGTGGTATAGATTTCGCTGCCGCCGCCCTATTCTGTGTCGGGGTGCCAGCTGCCGATGCTGGAGGCGCGAGTGGTGGAGGCATTGAACCATTTGGAGGACCATACTGAAGGATCGGGCGGTGCTGTGGTTGCTGCTGTGGTACGGGCTGAGTTTTTGGTTTCGGGTCCTTCACCACGTACATCGTGGCTTCGATTATATGAGGCTCAATCGTAATCGTTACGGTGCCCACCTTTGACATGGTATCCTTGGGTGGGTTTTTAGGGTCTTCATTGAGAACACCTTTGCGCTTATGGGGTTTCGTCCAATACTTTGCAAATAAGCCTTCGCTGATCCATTTGTGACGGGATCGGAAGAGTGATTCGGCAAGTACACCACTTGAGGGACGCGTCAGTCAGTATCTCTATCTCGTGGGTCACTTCGGCATGTCATACCTTTCACCAACCGACTGATACTCCTTTGACGACAGTTCTTCTGGCTGCGCGACTTCTACCGTTGGGAGAGGTTTGCCAGGTTGAATCGATTTGGGTAACGGCGGCGGGGGAGGTTCTTCAGGTTCCGGAGCTGGCTCTGGCTCTGGAGCTGGCGGGGGAGCAGCAGGCGTCGCAGATCTTTCTCGAGGTGTAACATTGCGCTTTTTGGCAGCATTTTCGCCTCGAGCGGCAGCCCGCG
The DNA here is from genome assembly GCA_013183765.1 of Fusarium xylarioides. Classification (NCBI taxonomy): domain Eukaryota; kingdom Fungi; phylum Ascomycota; class Sordariomycetes; order Hypocreales; family Nectriaceae; genus Fusarium; species Fusarium xylarioides. Next base: position 117,763 of record SRZU01000041.1, on the reverse strand, counting down.
CGGGCAGTTTGCGCTTTCGCTCCATGATCTAGCTTGCACAGGAGGCAAACTACAGAGAGCGCAAAGGAATTACACTGCGAGACTGGAGCCAATCATTATATGAGGGCCATGCAAGGCGCGTCTTGCAGCAAAATGAACGTGTAAAGCTGAGTAATCGATCGTTTTCGCGAGCAATAAGAAGTCGAAGAAGCGAAGGTGAGGTTGGGTCACGAGGGAATATTGAGACAATATGGAGGTGGGAGATGGAAGATGGGAATGGAGGCTCCCATTGGAAAAGAGAAAGTGGTAGTAGCATTCAGTACCTAGGTAGCAATAGCCACCTACTGCGGACAGCAATCCGAGGCTCAGTGGTGCAGGTCCAACACGGGCACCTTCATGATGGAGCATAGAGTGTAAATCCAGAGTTCTGATTGGTCAGATTTAGCACTCCAGCGCCTAGGTTTAAAAAAGAAGCTGGGGCTCAGCAGAGACCTTACAGGCCCAGGCCTATTTGGAAGCGCCGTGAGAGTGTCAGGGTCGACTATTAGGTAAGGTAGGTTTTATTGAAAAGTCAAAATGTCTCTGCAGCAATACGCAAGGTATAGCCAATAAGGTCTCATACAATGAGATAACACAATATAATGCTTATTTTCAGCATATCACAATACAAGGCATCATACACTATGCTAAAAAATACAATAACCTTAAAATTAAGTCTTAAGGTTATACAGCTGCTACCTTAAACCTTATGATCTAACTGAATAAGTAGCCTTAATCTATAAGCATAAAAAAGATATTTCCCCTAGCCTGCTAAGGCTAAATGCCTTCTCTATTATTACCTAGTTAAGGTAATTATTACTAAGGCTCTAACCTAAATAGACTATCTTAAAACAGGCTAAGAACCCTAAAATCCATTACAAGATACACTGCTATACAATTAACATTAATAACAGCTAACCTAGCTATAACTAACTAGATATAGCAGCTAATAGCTATATAATTAGTTCTTTAACTAACATTAATAATCTTAATATTAGTAATATCTCTAATTTATATGCCTTCCTTTAGCATTAGAATATTATAAGTAAAGACTTATTATATATTAATAAATTACTACTAATATAGTAAGTTAATCTTATAATCTTTAATTGTAAAGTAAGGCTTTATAATATACCCCTAAATGCATCTATTATTATATATATTATAAGCTAAATGAGGGCCTTAGAAGACCTAGCTAATTGCCTAGAGCAGGATTAAGACCTATTAATAGAGCAACAGGCCTTTATCACTAGAATTACATCAGGTAGCAGCAATAGCCTATACTAGGAGTAGTTTATAGAGTTAAAATGTATAGTTATATTAGTTAAATTAATAGTATAAATATTATATTATAAGAATTAAGGGCTATTGCAGCATAAAGGAGAGGAAGTAAGAGGGAAAGGAGGAGGAAGAAGGTAAATTAGGAAATAAAGGTTTTAGCATTAAGGGAAAAACTGTAAATGTTAGCAGACTGAAGCTGGCTCAGCAGGTTAGTAATAGATTGGATCAGGTTGCAAGGCAATGCAGTGCAGTATAAGGAATACAAATTGAGGGTAAACACAGCTAATTAACACTTGGAAGGTAGGTTTTATTGATAAAAGCAGACGGCTGGGGAAATTACTCCTGTCGAAGTATCCTATTGGCCGATGATAGAGCACAAGCTTCTTCATTTGCATCTTCCTTTAGCAGTCACAATTACCTTAGCCTCCACTGAGGTAAGGTGAGGTGTGGTCATTTCGCGGCTCTTTCTTCCCAGGAAGATTAGGTGGGGCCACAGCCGCATCAGACGCGCCTCAGGTACATTGAATGCAGGCGTAGTCTTCCCCGCGTGAGAAGTCCCGTTGATGATCATTGGTTCTTAGCGCGGGCAAAGCAACGTCCTGTCTGGTTCGACCTCAGGCCTTCATGGGTTCTGCCTTGTAATTAGCAGGTGAGCGTATTATTCGCCCCAGCCAAGGTAGCGTTTCATTTTCAGAATCTCTCATAGATCTCTTTAACTCTTCTTTGATCCACCAACGGAGAATCATGTCTTATCTTCATCCCGCCGTCAAGGCTGTGGTTATAGCCGTCGCAGCACCACTGGGCCTCTATTGCGTTTTCTTGGGACTGGGAATGACACCGTTCTTCCAAAGACAGTATGTTTGGGTCGTGTATCGTTGTGAAGTTGATCGGTTTTGACTCTCTAATCAGGTTTCTATATGCGCACAAATTCAATACATTATTATGGAGTAATGTCAACCAACCAGAACGGTGGGGTTTCGCTCGTATGTATAAACTCTGAGATTTTGCATTCATAATACTCATATAATGCTCGTATAGGGAACCAAGTAACTCCGTTCTCACTAAAGACGCCTGACGGTGAATCAATTTACGCTTGGCATATCCTTCCACTCCCTCTATATCTACAGAATGAGGCCAAGATAGAATCACAAGAGCCGGGTTTCTCGGCAGACTTCACCAAGACCGAGTCATTCCGTCTACTGAAGGAGGATCCACAATCTCGCTTGGTGTTATATTGTAAGTTGAATCTGGAGTTTTCATCCTATTGTTACTTACTCGCATCTCAGTTCACGGTGTAAGTGGTGACCGCCATGTTCTAACCGATATCAGCTGACTTCACAGAACGCTGGTCATATCGCGCAAGCCATTCGACCTCTCAGCTATCATTCCCTGACTGATACTTCCTCATATCATGTTATCGCCATCGACTACCGAGGTTTTGGTCATTCTACGGGCACACCTTCAGAGACTGGAGTAATTCAAGATGCTGCAACACTCGTTGACTGGGCTACCAACGTGGCAGAGATTCCACCAAGTCGCATCGTCCTGCTCGGGCAGAGTTTGGGTACTGCTGTAGTCAGTGCCGTTGCTGAAAGGTGTGCCCTTCAGGGCGTCGAATTTGCAGGCATTACCATAGTCGCTGGCTTCAGCGATCTTGCAAATCTCCTGTTGGGTTATCGAATCGTGGGTATCTTCCCTGTACTTGCTCCCTTCCGCATGTGGCCTTCTCTCGTTCGTTTCATCCATCGCTTCGTTGTCGACAAGTGGCATTCAGACAGACGGCTCGCCAACGTAGTCCGCCATACGAAGACGAGACTCAGGCTTAATTTGATTCATGCAAAGAATGATAAAGACATTCCTTGGACGGAAGACAATAAGTTATTCAGAGCCGCTGCCCAGGAGACTCTTGGGATTATGGATGACAAGGACTTCGAGACTTGGAAAGAAGAGCGCACCATCCGCAAGGGCAAGGATGCATTTGTGACCACTTGGACTGCTGAACCCAACATGATTATCCGTCAAGAGCTTTTCCCATATGGTGGTAAGTGAATATTTGCTCAATCCTGTTGAGATTGTATGCTGATAAGTGACTCAGGCCACAACGATATCATGGGCTATGCGCCTGTTGCGCTGGCCATCATGAGGGCATTTGATCTTCACGGAACGACCTACAGTGATGAATAGACTAGCAGGACGCATCCATCAGCATAGTTGTTCGACATCTAATAAGTAGCATCTTCATATCTGGCTCATTGAGTTGCAATGCCAACTCATACATGATTTCTTAGTTATTACTCTGCACAGTTCGATAAGCGACGTGGAATTTACTTTGCTACTTTCTAGATCCTAACTTCGAAGTTTTCATATTTCTAGGTGTTCCTAGGACTACATACTACTCTTCTCCAAGGCGGCGCATGTTCGTGTCGGCCCTAGAGTATAGATTTCCATGAAAGACATGTGAAACCGTAAGGCTTCTCATCGCTGGCCTCCACTTCCACTCGACGGGCATACTTGTTTTGTGTAGAAGAGAGATTATTGCTAATTCAGACTTTCCCTATTCCTCATTACTTGAGACAACTCCCCGTCAGATACTGATTGAACTCACTACTCATCAGACCTGCCGCCTTCGCTTCAGCTTCAACTATACCCTGGTGGGTAGAGCAGATAGAGATAATCCCTTACATATACCGCAGCTATTATTCCTAAAAGTCCCTGCCCCTCGGGCAGCAAGAAAACATCAGACCTTGATATAGGGTGTCAAAATAAACTTACTAAAAGGTGTCCTAAACTTATGTTAAGTTACCTAAGTCTTTTTATCACTTAGGGTTAAGGACTTGGGTTTTCTTTCCTCCCCTAGCCTGCCATTTAACATGCCTGCGCGAGTCGTAGTGATCACAAAATCGTTGGATCACCGAACTTGAAAAGTGTCCGCCAGCCTGACAGACTCATATTCAAGGCAAGGAACGTCCTTTGTTGCCGCAAGTGAGATACAAGTCGAGGCATTCATTGCATCATTCAGTGAAGTATCACACCGTAGTGAATAGCGGGATTGTGCTCATTGTCAGATAGTTCTCTGAACCATTTTCTGAATTCTAGGTTACATGCATTATCGAGAACCGAGTTCTCGGTATCCTTCTTTCCTTTCTTTCAAGTGCATGAATGTAACTCAGCTCTTTAGCTATTCTATCAGTAAACTACTATAAACAATAGGACCCCTATTGCCCTATAGCCAACCAGCCAACATAACAGTATCAGGCACGGTTTATCTGCCTGGATGACGCAACTTCTGACTTATTAAAGCATTATAAATATCGGCCGAATAGCCCCCATTAGCCAGGTCGACCTACCCAAGTTGCACTTTACATTGATCTATCACGAATCCAAAGCACGTTGTCAACCTGACTAAGTACTGATCAGACTTTCCAGGCCCATGCCTCGTTCACTCGTGTGATTCGTTTAAATTAGTTTCAATATACGAAAAGAGCCAACCACGACATCACGGGGCGAATTTGAAGTTTGCAACCCTGTGGTTGTTCTTGTATATATAGTACTTATTAAAGCCGTTTAACCCCACCTAGCGCTAGCAGTGGAGGGCAGACACATGCTACCGTGAAATTACCCCACCAAATAGCTCCTTTCGATTTAACCCCCCACCCCACGTAACATTACCTACCAGTACTAAGTTAGCATCGACAACACCTACATCAAAAGGTCTATCTCGAATCATGTCCGAGGAGTCCAAGCCAGTTGAGCCCGTCGTCGACGAGACGAACGCCGAGCTCAAGGGCAAGGCCATCGCTCACGCCGACGCCGAAGCTGAAGCCGACGACAACGATGCCGCCGAATCTGGATCCGAGGAGGAGCATGAGGAGCAACACGCTGCTGAAGGTTCCGGCGACAAGAAGAAGAAAAAGAAGAAGAAGTCGAAGCGAGCGAAGGTCAAGGAGGCCCTGACCGGCTCAAAATCCGCGCCGACCGATTCCGATTTTCACAAGGCCCTCGATGGCCTCACTCCTCAGCAGATCAAGGAGTTCCTCGCCCTCAACCCAGCCCTCTCCCAAGAGGTGAATAAGGCCTCCAAGAGCGATGATCCTTCCGGCTCTCAGGCTGCCGACATGCTCAAGAAAATGTCACTACAAGATATCATGACTGGTCTTGCCGCTGGCGGAAAAAACGCCAAAGATATGGGATCGTATAAGTTCTGGCAGACGCAGCCTGTACCCAAGTTTGGAGAGGATGCGACTTTGAAGGAGGGTCCCTTACGCATCCAGAAGGTCGAGGAGGTCGACAAGGAGCCCGCCCCTCTGATTCCCGGCTTTGAATGGGTTACGATGGATTTGACCAATGACGAGGAGATCAAGGAAGTTTACGAGCTGTTGAACAAGCACTACGTCGAGGACGATGAGGCTATGTTCCGCTTCAACTATTCTCCCTCTATTCTTCGATGGTAAGTTGTCAAATTGCTAGGCTAATACACCAGTTGGCTTTTCCAAATCAATTTCCGCTGACACGCCCAGGGCCATGATGCCTCCTGGCTGGAAGAAGGAATACCATGTTGGTGTCCGCGCAACCCAGTCCCGTCTTCTCGTAGCTTTTATCTCGGCCATCCCCGTTCATCTCCGTGTCCGAGAGAACGTTGTTACCTGCTCCGAGGTCAACTTCCTTGCCATCCACAAGAAGCTCCGAGGCAAGCGTCTCACACCAGTACTCATTAAGGAGATCACCAGACGCAGCAACCTCAACGAGATCTGGCAAGGACTCTACACCGCTGGTGTCGTCCTTCCCAAGCCCGTCAGCACATGCAGATACTTCCATCGTGCTATCAATTGGCAAAAGCTTTACGAGTGTGGCTTCAGTCCTCTACCCGCAAACAGTAAACCTCAGTATCAGGTTCGCAAGTATGCGCTACCAGACGATACTAGCACCAAGGGTCTGCGACCACTGGAAGAGAAGGACCTTGAGGCTGTTATGGATTTGTATAAGCGATACAATGCGCGCTTTGATATGACGCCTGAGTTCAGTCGCGAGGAAGCTCACCACTGGTTTGTCCCCAAGGTTGGGCCCAACGACCAGCAGGCTGTGTGGACATACGTTGTCGAGGTAAGTCACCGTGAGAACAAAGTTCAGAGAACATGGACTAACAAATTACAAGGACGAAAACAAGAAGATCACTGACTTCTTCTCTTTCTTCTGCATCGAGTCGACTGCTATTGGAAACGCTAAGCACAACGTTATCAAGGTTGCTTACATGTTTTACTACGGTACAGACGTCGCGTTACAGGACAAGTTCGACAAAGCTGCTCTCAAGAAACGCCTTAACGAGCTTGTTCACGACGCCCTTATTATCTCCAAGCGCCACAAGTTCGATGTGTTCAACGCATTGACGCTGATGGACAATGCGCTGTTCCTGGAGCAGCAGAAATTTGGAGCCGGTGATGGTCAACTTCATTATTACCTGTTCAACTATCGTGTTAACCCAATTGCTGGTGGTGTCGATCGTAAGAACCAGCTTGACGAGGAAAATCTGAGTGGCATCGGACTTGTGATGCCTTGAGGTGGATGTGGAAGAGTTGTGGATTTACTACACATATAAGAGTGGACGATGAATGAACAACCAGACACCAGAGAGGAATTCGATCTGGAAAGGAACAAAGCAAGAAACAATAAAAAGATATTAAGAAATGGCTTTAAAAAGAGTACAAGTCTTGATTTTAGCGTATATCCAATCATGAATTAGCTGTCCGAGATTCATTGCCTGTTGGAGTTGTTTAGTCAATTGGCGATAGCTGAATGGTGGCTTATGGGCATATTAACTCTGCGACTATAATTCGGAGGGTTTGCGACCTCGCTCTCACTTCCATCGAGACTGGAATGTTAAGGTACCTAACTAAAGATGCCATGTTCGGATTCTGCACGTGGCGTGCCTAGGCCCATGGCGATCAAGGAATTGTAGGTACTAATGTAGCGCCGAAGCATGATGCAGCGAGCGATCCATGTCGCCTTCAGTCACTCACTCACTCTCTCTCACCCTGGCAAGTTGCAAGTTGCAAGTTGAGTTGTGACAAGATATTCCAAATACTACTCACCTACTTCTACCTCTCCACAATTCACAGCCTAGTCTCCTAGAACAGGGACGACTCTTTGCTTTTTTCTATATGTCATTTACTCTTCTTTCGCTCAAATCTGTATCTTTCTTCCGTACTCACTACATTCTCTACTCGCGTAGTCCGTGAGTGACGTACGGGGGTCTTTTTGACAACTGCAACTTGAGATACTACCTTACCTTAAGGTACCTACCTACACTTATAAAACAACAGCACAAGATTTTCCCTTGAGACTCGGAAGGTGCACAAACGTGTTTGCGCAAGAAAGAGCCCGGACCAGGTTTATTATAAGAGCAAACAAACAAACGCCAAATATCGATTATGGCGTCTGACCTGTGAGTCCTCGACCAACAAAACAAACCCGTTCCATCATAGTCGTTCCAGTCTTTTTGTTCCCTGTCTTTTCCATTCTTTCTTACCCGCTTGCTTCTTTTCATTCGCTCCTCATGTGTGGACTCAAGGCTCACTTACACGCGATACGTCCTCGCAGGCAACGCACGTTTCCCTCGGCTGAGGAGACGCTCAAGCACCCAGCCTACCCAGGCACACTCTGGGCCCTAGAACCTCACTCTCACGGCAAGGTCTCTGTCGCTGAGGGTCGCGGTGGTCCCGTCGGCATTGCGTGGGAGATTCATGGTCAGGGACCCGTCAAGCTTGTGGTACGTTTCTTCCGTTAAAATTCCCTTAATCTCTCCGTCCGCGTGTTACTCTTTCGTACTGTCTTTATCATGTTTGCTTCAGATTTGGTCATATTCTGATGAGAGGGATCTTGACTGACGTTGTGTAGCTTATTATGGGATTGGCAGGAGTCAAAACATCATGGCAGCGTCAAACAAAGTACTTCGGTCATGATCGAGCCGATAAGTACTCGGTTCTCATCATCGATAATCGTGGCATGGGCAGCAGCGACAAGCCCGTAGGTGTCTATTCTACCAGCGGCATGGCACTCGATGCCATCGAGGTCATCGACCATGTTGGCTGGAAGGCTGAGCGGGATATCAACCTCGTTGGTATCTCCATGGGTGGCATGATTGCACAAGAAGTTGCAATTCGTATTCCCAAGCGTCTGCAGTCGCTTTCCCTCATCTGCACATCTGGCAAAGTCCAAAACACAAAGGGACTGTGGGAAACTGTCTCAGACACCATGGGTATGATCATCCCCAAGTCCATGGAGCGCAGTATTGTCGACACCGCTCTCCGGCTCTTCACACCCGAGTGGCTCGTCGCACCAGATGATGATATACTACCTGAGCCAGGCGTCACCGCACGATGCAGTCCACCACCGTCAGAGGGTGGTCCAACGTATGGCCTCTTCGAGACCAACTTTCAGCGTTTCCAGGCTCAGGAACTCACCAAGAAGACAAATCCTGAGCTGTACACCACCAAAATGCTCATGTGTCAACTTGCGGCGGCAGCTTTGCACAACAAGACGGATGACCAGCTACGGGAAATAGCAGACGCTGTCGGCTCTGAGCGCATCATGATTATGCATGGAAAGCGTGACAACATGATCAGCTTTCCAAATGGCGAACGGCTCATTAAAGTGCTGAAACCAGGCTCTGTACACATTGTGGACGATATGGGACACGCACCCATCATAGAGAAGACACAATGGTTCAACAGTGTCTTGGAGGAACAGCTGAGTATGTGGACCAAGCCGAAGGAGGAATAAGAGTGGTGAGTGGCAGTTGTTTTCGAGCATATGAGTAAGCGATGGACACCGAATATTGCGATAAGCATGGAACATTGTAAGAGAACAAGCAGGACAAGCAGTGGAATAATAAGCACTGAAACTATTGACTGCCAGTTACACGGATGAAGTGTTCAAGGTGCATGTCTCAGTCCATGATTCACAAATCATGGCACAGATTCGCTTGTTAGAGCGTAGCAATTATTGAAAAGTCACCAAACCCGACTCCATTTCCAGTGTCTAACATAATGTACATCCGTTTTGCATGCCTAGAACTTGACATCGTTCAACTCTTGGGCAAAGTTACCCGTCCTCAAACCTCTTGATTGATAGACTTTTGATGTTACAGAAATTCCCAACATGGAACATCCATTGTAAACATGTTGATACCCTCATTCGGGCACTGGCTGTTCTTTTAGTACGAGATCTATCCTCCCCTGTATTTCCACCAACATCAACTTGCAATGATTGATTTCGAGCTTTAGCCCTTCTATCATGCCAGGCAGTTACTTTTGAACATTGCAACCAGATTACCTCTCTCCAGCGAGACGTCGGCTCTGGACCTCGCTTAGAGCCTTGGTTCCACTCAGAAGCGACACTACGCCAAGGACAATGACGATAGGCAAGGTCTTGAAGAGGTTCCACTGGGCGTAGTAGAGAAACAGCGTGCCCTCGATGCCGACAATGGAGCCAAAGAAGACGGCGTGAGAGATAGGTGCAGCTTTGAGGGCCTTGGGTAAATGGTTGACGTTGGCACCAAGGAGGAGCCACTATATGCTTGTTAGTCTGTGAATGTATGATGGCAGAATTTACACGTACGCCGAGGAAGAGAGCAGGAACGCTAGCAACGATAGCGAGCACAAAGACAAGAGTGACAACCACGGGAGGACTCGAGTCGCCGACCTTGAAGATATGGTCGATCTCGGCTCGGTGACCATATCGAACAGGAGCCTCATACTGAGGTGAAGGAGCATTGGAGTCGAGTTGGACTTCAATATCGAAGACGGGGGAGATAAGAGGGTTGGATGAGCCAAAGCTTCCCAGGACAAGGTTGGCTTTAATGGGTTCGTCGGAGAGGAGCAGTTGAATAGGGAGATCCTTTTGTGACTGTGAAAATTGTTAGTCGTGGAATTAATTCGAGTTTGACTGATCGCGTACAATCTCAGCTTCGCCCTTTCCAGAGGCCTTCATCTTGAGAGGGAACGGGGCCTCGAGGCCAGTTGACTCGGTAAGGATGAGGAATGCCTGGTGAGGTCGCTTTGGCTCGCCAGCTTCGGTTGTGGTCAACGAGACCTTGATGGTATCTGTCTTGCCTAGCACAAGAGGCTTCTTGGCAGGTTTCTGGTCGCTAAATCTATATCAATCAGACCAGTCAGCAAAAGCTCTCTCGCACTCAATCGCCCATGATAGCATCATCATGGCATCTCGAGAGGGACAGCTAGCTTACTTGGCAGTAACGCCCTGGGCTCTCTTGGAGCCGACAGTGACGGAGCCATCGGTGAAACTCCAAGACGAGGCAGCGCTAGCCACGCTCGTTAGGAAAAGTAGGGACGATGCGATTGAGAAGCGCATGATTTTGACGTTATCGCAGGTCGATTCGGTCAGTTCTAGAGTTGAGGCCAAGTGGATGAGACAGGACAGCTAAAGATGTATGGTGCACTGTAGCTTGCATTACGTGGTGGCAGTGGAGAGCTTTGATTGGTTAAAGCTCTAACTTTGGTGGGTACCGGAATAGAGCTCCTGGCTTCAGGGTAGGTCTGGGCGATATCTCACTTGAAGGAACAAATCCATCTCATGGTGATCACAAATTACTTCTGACCCTCTGCTTTTATGGCTAATTAGTAATTCGGTATCCCTGGGAGGTAATAAAGGTTATGATATTGAGAAACGGTGTCAGAATTAACTGGACTAATGGTATACTGAGGCATATTGTATTTACAGATCTATTTTTTTCACTTCGAATAGAGGACCCCCGAATATGCGTAGGTGTATGAGACACTCATTATACAACAAGATCCTTCTCTCGCACGACCAAAGGAAAGAAGGAGTTACAATTATATTGAGATCCATTATCCATTCTGTCAAGAAATTCTTGGTTCGATTTATGAACCCTAGGCAATATGACTCTGCAGAAAAAGGATGGCACGGAGGCACTGGCATTGATCAATAAAAGCATATGTGCTAATTTCCATACCCGAAGGAAAATAATTCATTGTTTTCTTTTCTCGATCCAATCTTATATAATCTCTTACAAGTTTAAATATAATTTCTATCATAAGCATCTAAATAAGTGACCGGTGGTATATCATCCTCTACTCGCTCTTAATCTCAGTCTGGAAGCCCTTGATAGCCTCCCTCTCTTCCGTCGTCAAATCAATACCAAAATACTCCTTCAACGCCTCCACTCTCTCATATTCTGTCTTCAACTCTTTCAGAACCTTTGTCTTACCTCCAGGGTTCTCTTTAACCACATCATTGATCAGCATTCGTTTCCCGTAAATCTCCTCGCCCGTTGGTGACGTTTTGCTCTCTCTTAGAAGGAACTTGACAATCAGAACAGTCGATGTCTGGAAGCTGCGTGGGCTTGTGCCCGTGTAGCAGTTGGTGATCTCGAAATCGGCTGGTAACCATTCAACTGAGTGACTGAAAGCATAGAAGCTGGTCCAAGGCTGGTCGGGGGAGTTGCGGCATTGGTAGATCCAGAGACGGCGGCCGGATGTGAGCTCTGTCTGGCCCGGAATGAAGTCCTTGATAAGACGTGCGTCTTGTGTACCCATATTGTGCCACTCAGCGCCCTCGACTAGAGGCATTGGCTGTGTTGGCCCGTCGCCGCCAAATGAAGCATCCATAACCCAGCGAGAATTGTCAGGCAGAGTTACAATGTTGACAATGTGCACCCTATGAGCAGTCAGTGAACGATACTGATGATAGCACTGCGTTTCATCTTACCACCCGGGGTAACCGCCATATGGAATGCCGGCTTTTCGCAGACGCACTCGCACGCCAACGGGATATACTTGGAAACCTAGAGCTCTCAGCATGTAGCAGAAAAAGAGGTTACTCTCCATGCAGTAACCTCCTCTTCCGCGCCCATCCCCCACGATCTTTTGGTACAGAGCTTGAGGCTCGAGAGTGATGTTGCGATGCGACGAGTAATGTAGGGTCAAGTTATCATATGGGACTGTTGCGATCATGTGCTGATGTAGCACTTTAAGAAAGGCATGGTCCAGAATAGGTTCATTGCCCACGTAGAATTCTTGAGGGATTTGAAGATGTTTGAGGAACCCAGCGACTTGGGCTTCAGAATATATGGCTGACATGGTGAGGTGTAATATGAGTGTGGTTTACGACAGCTAGGTATTTTACTGAAGAACAGCGCCTATGGAGGAAACAGGGAGCAGCCATCACTTAAATAGAAGACCTCCACTGCTAGCAGACTTATAAATGAGTCAAGAGGGCGCCAGAAAAACCGCCGTCAGCTTGAACTACAAACATGATCGATACCCTTACCTTACCTTACTCGTATGTCGCGCAAAACCAAAAACAAAACTGCCAATAGCCCACTGGAAGTTGGCCGTAACGTACAATCACGTGCCAAAAGTCTGACAACACCAAAGCGTCTACCCCGCTTCGGTCCGGTATCAGCAAACAACGCAATTACTTCAACAATAAGAATTATATACTTAATGGCTTCTAAATAATGCAATTTTAGTACTAAAATAAGCAGAAATCGCTAAAGAAACCATGAATTTACTCCTAAGCAAAAGGCAGCTATAGTAGCAGAGATATATGCTAGTAAATTAATAAGATAGGTTATAACCTCCTACTTAATGGATCCCAGGACTATCTCCTAGATAGTTAAACGCTAGAAAGAGAACTATAATAATGTCTCTAGATTACATTCTAGGCATCTAAAGAAACTTAGCGCTTAGGAGATTATATCTATCTAATTATTTATTAAAAGAAATTGCTTAATTATATAAAATAAGGCATTATTAGAGCTTAATATTAAAGTATTAACCTAGATGCTATATTATTAGTTAGAGAGGTATTAGTGATGCAAATAGAGGTTAAAAAAGAGGATTAAACTGTCAAAAGATGATGCAAAAGCAAGTCTATAACATGCCCATTTTTAGATTCATTGTATCGATGAATATATCCTCATAAATGGCCTCAAAATGACACCCTTCTCAACGCTGACTTTCTCATAGATCTGCTTCACTAATAAGGTTACGGTTTTCAACGCACCAAACAACCCTAACGGCTGGATCTTTCGCCGACCTGATGAGAAGTATCGTACGGACCTAGTTAACGTCCAGCAGCATGTTAAACCGACTATTTCCCTCATGTTCTGGGGAGGAATTGCTCAAGATAAACAGTCATATCTCATACCGATGACGAGGGATAAGACGGCCAAAAAAGGAGGTTATTCCAGCTGGTCTTATCGCAAAGCCCTCACGGAAGGTCTCCTCCCTTTCCTTGATGAATTTGACCTATTTCAACAAGACAACGCCCGTGTTTACACCGCTAAACTGTTGATGGATTGGCTGCTCCTCCATGGGATAAAACCCATTAATTGGCTGTCTCATTCCCCTGATTTAAACCCTATAGAAAAAGCCAAGCTTCGACGGATGCATCCCGAATTTATCAGATTGAAGAACAATAAGGCAGATAGAGCTCAGTTGATTAGATAGTTGCAAGAGGCGTAGGCAGCCTTGCCTCCCCACCTGATTTTAAAGCTAATAACTTCCGTGAAAAATCGCCTTTATGCTGTTATTTGCGCATAGAGATAGTATATAAAATATTAAAGCGCTAGATTAGGGGAATTAATTGATATACATTTTATTAAATTTAATTGACTATTCGCGATGATATCGCTAAGTGTTTAATTGCTGTTGTAATGAGGGAGGTTGGCTGTGGGGCTGGTGTTGTCAGACTTTTGTCCTATAATTTTATCACGAACCACGATTATCTCTCCAGACTCCATAAAAACTGTCCGGGGCTTAAACTTGGAGACGCCCTCCTTTCACAGGTGCCGTCAGGGTCCAAGATAGAGTCGGCCAATCAGGAAAATTTGGCGTCTACTTCGGGAGCTTTTGCTAGGTGCAAATCCGTAATAAATGCCTCTCCTTCTCGGTCCGTCTTACACGGTCTAGGAGAGGAAAGAAACCCAGGACCTTGACCCTAAGCGATAAAATTATTTAGGTAAATCTAGCCTAAGCTTAGGGGACTCTCTGCTAAGTTTATTTTGACATCCTCTTTTCAAGTGGATAGTACCCACGGGAAAATGAGCGTTTTCAGGGTTCCTTTGATACGGCAGAAAGGGGACGAAGACTCAGATGAGCAAGAAGAATAGTAGATTCAGGTTTTGCTAGTCAATCAAAGATTCCTTTACTCCATGTTTGCAAAATAGACTGTTCATTACATGCCTCTTTTCATGAAATCGCGCCTGCAACGCCAAGCCCAAAGAAACCCACCGACATTTCTCTAATTGATGCAGATATGTACGTTCATGTCGTCTAAAGCTCCGTCCTCCGGCTTGACGTAGTTGTCGCAGCCGCACCATTCCTCTTCGCTTTAGTTCCAGCCAACTTGGGCATGAAGTCCTGGATGCCCATCCAGTCCACCACGAACGCAGTGGTGATCCTCGCCCAGTCACGCACAGTTGGAAGATCGAGGTGCTCACCATCGTCTGTGATCTCGTGCCACACATCGGGGAATGGCGATGGAATGAGATGCAAGATGTCGACGCCGCGCTGCATGAAAGGTCGGTGATCATCGTCGATATAGCTGCGAGTGAATCGATTGGCTGTTTTATTGCCATCTGGGAGGAAAGGGAATCTGGGCTTGGTCTCGAGGACATTGAGCTGTCGCATGCGCTTCTCAAGACCTGCCATGGCCCGGTATGCCCAGTGGGTTGTAAGGAAGTAAGAGGGAATAGTAGGGTCCGCGGATCCTAGAAGATCGAGAAGAACAAACAGACTGATAGAGTCCAGAGGAGTCCTGTAAGTTGCAGTAGATCCATGGAACTGATATTCCCATTCCTCAGCAAGTGATCTTGACACCAAGTTAGTCAATCATTTGGCTCGTAGTTAATTGCATATTGAACATACCTGGCTCCATAAAGTGAGTCCTCCTCCGTCCAATGCTTGAATGCCTCTTCGCCATCTAGAAAGATAACCTGGATTCCCTGGGTCTCCTCGAGCCCATCATCCGCAGATCCATCCTTCTGCATCTTGGCCCATTTCGCAGTGAGCGCATCCTCAATGCTCCTGGCGACATGCATCAACATGGCACAGGGCGCTGCGCTGTCGATTGCGCCAATGAATCCTTCAGGCTCATATTTGCTATCGTAGTGCGCGACCAGCGTAAGTCGACTAACGTCTCCGTTCTGTGCCCAAGGGGGGTCTCTCCGAAAGATAAGGTTGGAGAATGGGATTTGCTTGTTTCCGTGTACAGGTGTCTTTGAAGTGGAATTCTGCATTTCGAGTTTCCATTCGGGAAGATTTTCCTTGAAGAACTCGACAAAGTGTTTCTGGGCGCGCCGTTGACCCTCGGTGCCAGGCACACGAGGAATCAGGATAGGAGCAAGAAGCTTGCCATCCTTGATATCGAAGTCGTCGCCGGGCGAAGGAATGTTCTCAAGGGCTTCATCTGAAAGTGTCATGGACTCGGCGACCGTCGATAGGAGCAGGCAGACAAAGACGAGAAGCTTTGCAAGGAATGACAATTGCGATAGCGGTCGAGGCATTGTCTAAGATTCAGCCATGGATGGGAAGACACCAATAAATACTACTCTAAACCAACAAGAAGCGGGTTTTGGTTCGGGTTATCGTGGGGCGCAAAACTAGCTCATTCCGTCTGGAGGATCAGAATAATCGTATGATAATACGCAAAAGTTCAGCTGTGACAGTGAGCGTGGATGTTGCGAACAAAGACAGAGCAGAATCAAGCAAACAAATGCTTCGGGTCAGGAGTTAAACCTCTCTCGCCAGCCCATCCATGCAAGGGAGGAGGATAAGGCCAGGTACGACAAGAATGGATTGCATGTGGGGAGGAAAATACGTAGTAGGTACTTCACCCAGGCCCAGCATCACAGGCGAATCTTTGTACCTTGACACAACCCCATATGCATGTGGCAATATGTAAAGGTCAAAGCTCACATTATTCTCCGTTAATTATTTGTTCTTTTCCTACAACAATACTAAGGCCCTGATCGGTATCGAACATAACATGTTAGGTGGGTCAAACAAGGGTACTTATTTTTCGCTGCATAAAGTGCTTGTACCTCTAGAATCCCTGTTCTAAGAGTAATGCAGCGTAGATCCCGTTGGATCGGTCGGTCCGGGCAGGCTTATTGCTGACTGATCTACTAGATCCTTTCCTGAGAAGCTAATGTTAGCCTTGTAACGATTTGACTACCTTCTGCCACAGAAAACGTATACCTGTAAGAACTACAGCAACTATGTTATCATTATTAAGGACCCTAACCCCAAGGCCTGCAGCTGGCTTATAAATTACAATTAAGGCTATTATAAACGGCTAAGCTGCTAATAAAGACCCTTTTACTAATAATAACGATTTGCCCTCACTAAGCATAATGCTAAGTATAATACTGCTGCTAGCCTTAAAGCAGAAGACCCTGCAATAGGCACTACTTCTATTACTAATAAAGAAGAAGAAGCTACAGCTAAGATAGAATAACAATTAAATATAAATGCTGCTAGAGCTATACTATAAGGCTTATAATAGAGGTAATTTAAGCAGTAAAAAGTCTATAGATATAAGGTAAGTATATATAGATATTGCCTCTAGGCTATTAAAAGAGTTTCTAGCTATTAGCTTTAATTATAAGAAAGTTAGTAAAAAGGTTAATAACTTACTAAAGATTTAAAAAGTATTTCTTATAATTAATAGTAATAGTAATATATTATATAACTATAATATTAGTATTATTCTTATAAGTAATAAGCTTTAAGAATACTTTATTAATAAATATATTATATTAACTAAGTATTTTAAACTTAATAATTTATAATTTTATTAGCTTTATAAGTAAGCTTTTAAGAGTAAGAAGGAGATTAAGCTTATTACTATTAAGGCTATAGATATAGAGGGGTTACTAGCTTTAACTATAACTAAGATCTTAAGTAATAATAAAGATAAAGATAATAAGGAGGATAAAGATAAAGAAGTAACTGTTCTTAGCAGCTATGTAGCAATAAGCATACTAAGGCTGCCTTCTAGTTAAGCTGCTATAATAGAATTAGCATAGAAATAGAAGTATAATGCCTCTATTGCCTTATTATAGTAAATGCTACTGCTACTAATAAAGAGGCAATATAGGAATATTTCTAAAGGTTATAGTTAGTTAGGAAATATTAGTAAAACCTTAATTGCTATACTTACTACTTATTAGACTTACTATATAGTTAGGGCTATAGATATAGAAGCTATAATTTATAATATTAAAGAACATTTTAGGAATATAGTAATAAATAAAGAAATTAAACTGTTTAAAGACTAGTTATTTCTTTATTAGAATAATATAATAAGATATAACAGTTTAGGGGAGAAGTTTAAAAAGAGGCTATTTAAAAGATATACTGTAGAGGCTTTAGAAGCAACTCTAAGAGAAGATATAGAAATAGGCAGTTTCTTAAAAGAGTTATTAGCAGTAAAGAGTAAAATATATATTTTCTAGTTAATAGAAATAAATATAATAGTAAAAATCATTTAATTTAGTATTATAAGGTTATAAAATAAAAAAGAAAGTATTATAAATAAGCTGCATTATAAGTTAAGATAGTAATGTAGCTGCATTAGTATTAAGGCTAAGAAAAAGCTAGCTTTATAGGTTATATTAACTTAAATTAGGTTATTAGGCTAGGCACTTAAAATAGCCTTAATTACTTACTAGTATTATTATAACTATTAAATATACTTTAAATAAATTTAAATTTAATATTTATAGTATTTAAAGGTAAATTAATAATTTTAAATTTCTATAGATTTTTAAATGCTAAATTTGCAAAGAAATTCTATTATAGATAAAGGTAGGTTATTCTAGGTAGCTAGGCTGCTAAATTAGCGCATGGCCCCTGTAACCTTGCTGCTAGTATCGCTATAGCAGGCACCTAAAAAAATGCAGTAGCCTCTAATAAGAGGTAAGGTTATAATATCTAAGCACTTTAGCCTAATAAGGAGGCTATTATTGCCTTAACTTATTTTAATACTAAATAATTAGTAAAAAAAGATAATAAATATATTAATTAATAGCCTAAAAGTAGAAGAGTTTACTCTAGGAATTTAAAGAAAACTAGATATTAATTAATAATATTATAACCTTTACTTTTAAAAACACTAAACCTTTAAAATAAGGCTATAAGATTTATAACTACCTTACATTTAAGATACCTATAAGATTAGCTTTTTAAGGGAAATGAGAGGCATATTTCCTACCTAGCTAGCTGCTTTTTTTAATACTATAACCTTCTTCCCTTATTATTACTACTACCTTTAAAGAGGGAAATTACTCTTATTAAGATTCTTAAGCTTCTTAATAAGCCAGTTAACCTCCCTAACTTCTGCATAATATTCTTTATAAGCTTTCTACTGCTTATTTATAATAGTTAACCTTAAAGTTAAGGCATTTTCTAATTATATATACTTATCTGCCTAGTCTCTAACCTCCTCTAAGACTTCCCTTTTTTCCTTATCTTCTTCATTAGCCTCTTTATTAGCCTTATAGCTGCTAATAAAGTTTATTAGCCTTATATAGGCATAGATAAATAGAATCTATTTATATATAAAATACTCTAGCACTTTGCAGTAAAGGATCTAGAACTTCCTTTTTATATAACTAAAAGCAAGTTTAATAATAATCCTAAGATGCAATTAATAGAGGTTATATAGCTCCTTCTTATCTTAAGGTCTATTATAAGTTATTTTCTAGTTATTTAAATAATATTTAATGCTAGTATAAGGAATAATAAGTCTTTAATAAGATCTAAAGCTAGCATTATTAATATAGAATTGATTTTTTAGGATTTTAAAACTCTTAGAGTAAGCATACTGCATTAATAAGGCATTATTAACTAAGCCCTTATAGCTAGTAAGAATATATAAGAAAGTCCTATCTAGCTATATAGCATGGGGGACATTTTAAGAGATTAAAGACTTTCTATTATACTATTTTCTCTATTCCTTACTAGGAATATATATAGTAAGGTAGGTTCTATTTACTATACTAATACAGCTATAGAAATACTAACTGCTTTACTAAGCTATTATCTCTAGGGAAATAAAGCTATTATTAAGAAGTTAAATAAAGTATATATAAAGCTTTAAGAAGGCCTCTACTACTACTATTACTATAACTAAGATTATACTCTAGCTTATCTTAAAGAAGTCTACTGCAAGGTACTAAGATACACTTTAACTAATTACATATAAGAATATTATAACTTTCTACTCTAAGGTCTACCATTTTATATCCTTTAGTACTATATTTTCCCTTAATTACTTAATTAATTTATTAAAGACCCCCCTAGAAACCCTAAAGATCCTAAAGAACCTTACTAGGCTGCCCTAGAGCAGTCTCTAAGCCTTTATTATAGCTGCTAATAGTCCTCTAGGGTTAATAATATATCTTAGAATAGGATTATAAGGTATTTATAGTATTTCTTAATCTAGCTGCAATTAGCTAATCTCTTTAAGCATCTGCATAAATAGGAGGTCCTTAAGATTATCCTAATCTTCATTGCTGCTGCAGTTAGGGTTAAAATTATCTATTTTTAAAGGCCTAATCTAAGGGTTTTAGTGTAGGCTTAGTATAGCCTTATTAGCCTTCTAGTTATATTTAGTAAACTAGGTAAAAGTAAAGGTCTAGACCTTTATATTACTCTATTAACTTTTTAGCTAAAAAATCAACTTTTAGGTTATATTCCCTTAATAACCTTCCCCTAAAGAGTTTATAGCAGAAAAGGTATATCCCTTAAGCTTATATAACTTAACACTAAGTAGAAATTGCAAAAAACTAATATTTTATCACCAACAGGCCCCAAATTAGGGATAGCCTCACCTTTAGACCCACCAGTTATGTTATGTTGAAAACTTATGTTCGATACCGATCAGGGCCTAAGCCTCAAGCCCATTGTGTGTTATGTGTTCTATGAAATGGATCTGGACTTCATGTTGGCCCTTCAGCAGCTATGAACGATATTGGTCCGAAGCCCCCTGTTAGCTCTCGGCGAAAGACGCCTTTCTGATGTGCACAACAGGCGCGGGGGAGGACCTTTAAGCTTTGGTCAAACAGTCCAGGGGGTCGGGTTATTATCCCTTAGATAACGAGGGAGCACCAGCAAAGTAACGGGTCCACTTTTACCCCTCTTTTAGACTGGTATATCAATGATACCAGGAATCAGATATTATAACCTTAATTTTTTAGCTATAAAAATCATTAATTAAATATTTAAAGCTATTTATAATAGATACTGCATTTAATGCCTTTAACCCTAACCTTTATATTACTATACTGCATTCTTAGCCTAAGTAACCTATTAATAATATAGCCTAGCTAAATAAAAAGCCTTTTTAATAAAAGGGATATTATTTTAAACCTCTTAATTTTAAAGAATATAATCTTAATATTTCTATAATAGCTTTATAAGCTGCTAAGCTGGTTAACCTTTTTTTATAGTTTTTATTAAAAGAAATTATTAAAAAATAGATTTAATATACTAATAAAGCTATAAAATTGCTTACTAAAGAAGATCCTAACTTTAGGCTTTATTAGAAGCTTATTAAACTTCTTAAAGTCTACCTTTTTATTAGTATTATTATATATATTAGCCTATATAAAGAAGCTAATCTTAGCAGCTACTAAGCAATAAATATAAAATCTAAATTCCTTCCTAGTTATTTAATTTCCCTCCTTATAACTTAAAATTAATTTTTTTAGCTTTAGCAGTATATATAGATTTCTAATAAAGCTACACTTAACTAGACTAAAAGTTATAATTCCCTTAACTTTTAGAAATATAATAAATACTTAACCTTTCTTTAATAATAAGCTATTTCCTTATAGAAGCTTAGCCTTTAAGTTACTATTAATAAGTATATAATTAAATATATAGAAAATTTAAAAATAAAAGTTATAATAAAGAATAAGCTAACTTTAATAGGCTTTAAGGTGTAGGCTATAGCCTAAGAAGGCTATTTTTTACAGTAGCTTTTTTATATACCTTATATAACCTTTAGGCCTGCTGCTAGAGATATTATAAGATAGCTGCCTTACAAGCTATAAGGAAAATCATTAAACCTAACTTAAAGTGTAATTATTACCTTAGTAAATCTCTTACTAAGTGCTAGTTATTATATCTTTATAAATGTTAATGCTTGAATAAAATAGCCTATGAATTCGATATAGGTTGAAGGATAGATAACTGTAATAGGTGTAGAAGAGGCTGTAGTAATAGGAGGGAAAAAGGTTGTAACTGTGTTGTAGATAGGCATAAGGTAGGATTTATAAGATAAGAGTAGATTCGTTAAGAAGAGCGACTTTTTCCAAATTTAATGATATATATTATGTAATAGAAAAGTTGATAAGTGTCTGATTAAAAAGAAGTTCCCTGAGTGGGAAAACCTGGGTCTTATATAGACCTCTAGAAGAGCGGGCATTGTGATTCCCAGAGCGGGGTAGCCTCAATGATGATGAAAAGACTATCATAAAAACCGCCAAAATTCAGAGAAAAATAAGATATACTTTTTACCCAATTTGGAAGGCGCTAGGCTTTAGTATGCTTATAAAGCTTAAATAGGAAAACAGGGTTTTTCGTGGTGTGTTATGAATCATCTAACTGAGGGGTAAAATCTCATATACGTAATCCTCATTATATAATCATCACGTGACCCCGGTTACATGACTTTCCACTGATATTTCCTTAGTAAGAAATATTTAAAGTTTTATAGAAAAAACTTTAATATGTAGAGTTTGCTCAATTCTCCACATATTGCTTAGGTAAGCACACCAATCGAAAGCCCTGAATTTTTTCATTATTGTGGTATATATTTTGCCCTGATTAGTCATCTAGAATATAATATATTCCTTAGTTATATAATAAGACCTTTATATAATATCAGGTCTTAACAGCATCTTTAACCTTTAGATCCTCTTAGTTAGTGTAAAATATAATAAGAAAATAGAAGCTATTAACCTAGGTAATTAATTTAAAAGCTATTATTACTATAATTATTATATTTATAAAGGTAGCTAGAGAGCTATTATATAATCTTTTACTGTTAATACTACTGTTTGTTGCCTTGGCATCAGTTATCATTTCACGGGGCAAATATGCTTAGTTAGGTAAATTCTATTTAATTAACTACAGCTTCATTTTGCCTGCTAAAGGACTCTTTAACTTTCAGGCGTAA
The DNA here is from genome assembly GCA_013183765.1 of Fusarium xylarioides. Taxonomy (NCBI): domain Eukaryota; kingdom Fungi; phylum Ascomycota; class Sordariomycetes; order Hypocreales; family Nectriaceae; genus Fusarium; species Fusarium xylarioides. The sequence goes on along the minus strand of SRZU01000041.1, from coordinate 95,236 downwards.
ACTCTTTCTTATATATAGAATTTTTTTTATTCTATATAATTAACTTTATAGAATTTTCTAGGCAATTCTATTACATATAAACTTTAAATGCTACCTATAATATAGAAGCCTACTTATAGATTAGCAGTAACTATACCTGCAAGCATAATAATGCTAGAGATCTAGAGGCTATACTTAGTCTTTAGCCTACTAAGGTATAGATCTATTATATCTAGGGTACTTAGCCTCTATACCTCCCTATTAAGCTACCTTTTATAGCAGAAGCTCCTAGTTAAGTAGCAGAGAAGCTTGCACTTAAAGATAACTAGCTTTTATAACTAGTTATCTATTTGCTAATTATAGCTAATTGCTAATAACTGACTGGCTTTCCTTTTTACCCTGATTCTTGCCCCTTAGTGTATATTTATCTATAGGGCAATGATATTGCTATTATAGACGTTTTAGGGGTAGTTATAGCTAGTTAGGATAGGCTGCAGGCGTAGTCGATTAATGCCTACCAGTTGCGCGTTAAGCGAGTTTAACATCTTGACTATAATTGAGGTTAGTGTTGTTAATCTTATAAGGAGTAGTTAGGGTAGAGAACTTGCATCTAATGGAGGCTTAGTTAGTTTCTTAATAGTTCTGTAATTGTTAAGATGAGTATCTTTAAGGATAGATAGATTAGAAAAGGTTAAAGTTATAGGGGAGTTATAGACCCTATTAGTTAGGCTTTTTAAAGCTTTTTAGCTAGTTAGGTAATATATTTATTATAATTAGAGTTGCTTAAGATGCTGTAGCCTAAAGGTAACCTTATTAATTAAGTTTATTAAGACTTTATTGTTAATACTTTTATAGCTTATTAAAATACCTAGGTCTTATTTATTAGTTGTTACTGGGTTAAAGCTATAAAAAAAAATTATATAATCTTTTCTCTTAGAAATAGCCTTAATTAATAACTATATTATATAGTTAAAAGCCCTAGTTAAATAGGTATATTATAACCCTTAAACCTCTTTATTAAATTACTGTTAATACTACTGTTTATTGCCTTAGCATTAGTTATTATTTTATAAAGTAAATATACTTAATTAAGTAAATTCTATTTAATTAACTATAGCTTATTTTACCTATTAAAGAACTCTTTTAACTTTTAGATAAAACTCTTTTCTTATATATAGAATTTTTTTTATTTTATATAATTAACTTTATAGAATTTTCTAGGTAATTCTATTATATATAAACTCTAAATACTACTTATAATAGTCTCTTACTTATAAGTTAATAAGAAGATATTATATAAATATAATAATACTTATAATTTAATAGTAAAACTAATTAATTTTTAATTAATAAAAGTACTATTTTATTTTACTTAAAAAGTAAATATCTCTTAAATGCTATATCTCTCTTTTAAGCTACCTGCTATAATTAGAGTTCTTAAGTAAGTAGTAAAGGATATTATACTTAAAGATAACTAGGCTAAGTAGCTAGTTATCTATCTAATAATTATAGCTAATTACTAATACCTGCCTAGCTTCCTCTTATAGCTCTTTTCTAGCTATATTAGCTATCTACTAAAGAAATATAATATCTTTATTATAAACTATTTAATAATTATTATAGCTAGCTAGAAAGAGTTATATATGCTATTAGTAAATAGTTTTTAATTAGGAGTTATTTAGGTTTAATATCTTAACTATAATTAAAGTTAATATTATTAATTAAATAAAGTAATTAAAGTAAAGAACTTATAAATAATCTAGGCTTAGTTAGTTTTTAATAATTTTATAATTATTAAGATAACTTTAAAGGATAAATAGATTAAAAAAGGTTAAAGTTATAGAAGAGTTATAGACTTAGCTAGGCTTTTTAAAGCTTTTTAGCTAGTTAAGTAATATATTTATTATAATTAGAGTTACTTAAGATACTATAGCTTAAAGGTAACCTTATTAATTAAGTTTATTAAGACTTTAGTTTAGCTAGAGACTTTATTATTAATACTTCTATAGCTTTGTTAAGACCTGATATTATATAAAGGTCTTATTATATAACTAAGGAATATATTATGTTCTAGATGACTAATCAGGGCAAAATATATACTAAAATAATAAGAAAATTCAGGACTTTCGATTGGTGTGCTTACCTAAGCAATATGTGGAGAATTAAGCAAGTTCTACATATTAAAGTTTTTTCCTATAAACTTTAAATATTTCTTACTAAGGAAATATTAGAGGGAAAGTCACGTGACCGGGGTCACGTGATGATTATATAATGAGGATTACGTATATGAGATTTTACCCCTCAGTTAGATGATTCATAACACACCACGAAAAACCCTGTTTTCCTATTTAAGCTTTATAAGCATACTAAAGCCTAGCGCCTTCCAAATTGGGTAAAAAGTATATCTTATTTTTCTCTGAATTTTGGCGGTTTTTATGATAGTCTTTTCATCATCATTGAGGCTACCCCGCTCTGGGAATCACAATGCCCGCTCTTCTAGAGGTCTATATAAGACCCAGGTTTTCCCACTCAGGGAACTTCTTTTTAATCAGACACTTATCAACTTTTCTATTACATAATATATATCATTAAATTTGGAAAAAGTCGCTCTTCTTAACGAATCTACTTTTATCTTAAAAAATCCTACCTTATGCCTATCTACAACACAGTTACAACCTTTTTCCCTCCGACTTCTACAGCCTCTTCTGTACCTATTACAGTCATCTATCCTTCGACCTATATCGAATTCATAGGCTATTTTATTCAAGCTTTAACAGACCTATTAGAGGGAGGAAGTTATTAGTAGCCTTTTTTATTATTATAGCCCTGCAGCAAGAGAAAAGACTTCCCTTTAGTTAGGAGATATTTTTATATTAATTATATAGTATAAATATATTAATTACTAACCCCTGTTTATACTGATGGTACACTGATGTTTAGCTGGTCTTTACGATTGTAGACTGGTTATATGCTGTATAGCGTAATTAATTCTGCCCTCCATCGCCGCCAACGCTAACAGTCTTTAACTTTAGGCGCCTGAACCTACATAAAACTTAATACATTTTTCTTCTAATAGAACCCCGCGATTACCCCTCTCTTATCCCAGATTTCGCGTCACTGCAGAGTGATTCTCGTCGCCCTCTCAGCCTGCTACCCGATAGCCTCAAGCCACTCATCATACAAGCCGCCACGAATGGCCATGATAAATTCCCTTTCCTTGACCTCTAGATCTGTCCCTCTAAGCAACTTCTCTCCAAGCGCGTTAAGTGCCTTTATCTTAGCATTAAGAAAGCCTCTATCAACCAGCTTGTGATGAGGCTATGTGACCTTGAGGATCTTGCAACTAAAGGCTGCCCGCTTGATGCGGTTGATATCATCTGTATGCTCCTAGGCCTTTAGGATCTCTATCGCCTCATCATATAGCTTGTAATGGTTACCGCTGCTGATAGCTTGGTTGATTATATCCTTCATTTCGGTCACATTAGGTCCTTCTGTTAGATAAGGCTCGTCAGGATCGGGAGTCTGCAGGCTTCTTCTGACAGTATGCATCGTGACGGTGTAGCTGTGATGTTGTTAGCGGCTGCGATTAGAAGGTGGGTTAGATGACTTACTGCGTGTTGGACGATTGAAGCGTGGTATTGTTTGAAGTGGGTTGCAAGAGGAAGATCTGGCCTAGCTGAAGAGCAAGAAAGGCTCTCTAGCTGGCTTAAGTGCAGTTAGGTTCAGGCTGTAATTGAGGCAGCTAACTTAATAATATTAACTTAATGAAGCTTTACTGCCTGGGAGGCAAGTAATGTTTAAATTATGATAGACTTTGGAGATGCTTGGATACCTTTTGAGGCTGATATGTAAACTTAAAAAAAAATATTAATTACTAAAAATAAAGCTTTTATGCTACCTACTAAGGTATTTAAAAGGGCAATAATTGCTAAAAATAACCTCTTAGAGAGGCAGCTGCAAATAACCTTAATTAGAGTTATACCCTAATAACTAGATAGGGCTATAAACAGTATAATATAGCGATTTATAACTCTCTATATTGTTAGTACTTCTATTACATGTAAAATTAGGTAGCAGCTAAGTACTTCAATATATCACATTTTCATTGGTCTGACCCCCTGTTAGTACAAAGGTGGTGCTCCCTCGTTATCTAAGGGATAGTTGCAATGGTCAAACCCCATTGGTTCACGGTTATAAAAGAGCTGAGGGTGCATTCGATATGGATAATTACACTGAACGCATTTATCAATTTGGACACATATTACTTTTACTGGCCTATATAGATCCTGTTATACTGTCGTTATCTCCATTCTCTTAATCATGTCGAGCTACTGTATGCTGAACAGGTAATGCAAAAGATCTTGTTGATCATGCCCAAGCCCGGCGTGTAAGTCAGCTGAAGTAAAGGCTGGGGCACATTCCACAGAACTAAAATTTGACACAATACCATTGATACTGAGACCTCCTTGAGAAAAAGCTTGGAGTTGTGTTATCTGATCATTCATCTTGAGCTAATGAGCGTTTTGCTTTACTTTAAATAGGCATTATTGAGAACTACAGTAGCTTGGGGACTTTCTCTCCCAAAAACTTCCCCTGACATAATATTATGATATAGGAAACTAACGGGCAGGCAGGCAAGATTTCATCGCAACTCTCTACCAAAGGTTCCTGCAGACATCCATCATCTGAAGCTAACGCAGGCTACGTCATCCCGTTGACCCCACGTTTCTAGAATGTTATGAAGCCCCTCATAAGCAACAGAGATAAGACAGCAGTAAAGGTATCATGAGATTGGTATGGACGGCGATGGATAATATATCTGAAATGTTGAAGCTTCTTATTGATTGGCTTGCGCCTTATGCGTCAAAGCCGGGCCTATCCAAAGGCAGTTTCTAACACCATCATCTACACATACTCCTCATTTATATCTATTACAATGAATGTACCCCAATGGTTGTTGACGTGATACAAGACCCCTTAGTATCCTAGCGTCATGAAGAATGCGAGAAACCCGCAAGTAAACACCAAACGCCCTCGTCATGCTTTGATTCTTCGCCCTGTATTGCGACACCAGTATTTTTTTGTACCACGATCTCTCTCCAGAATGCTGCGCCTCTCTGGGTGGATTATTGTTTATGTCATTTCGATCCATCAGGGCTTGACAGAACAAAATTGCTCGGCCACAACGGCTAGTTCCGGCTTAGTGTAGCTTGTTGGCAGCCTGTGCCGCCTTGTTGGCGATCTGCTTCTCCTTGGGGATGGTGAGGGCATTGATGCCGAGGTAGTTGCAGATGCTGGTAACAACGAGCCAGGCCCAGCGGAAATAGACAACCATGGAAAAGAGAAGATAGGCCCACAAGTAGAAAAGCTCGAACTGGGCGCTGACCTGAGGGAGTCCAAATCGAGGCATGTTTCCGAGGAACGCACCACCAACAAGAGGGTATAGCATAACGGTCCACCAGGGGAAAGGTTGGCGAGTCAAATGGGCGAGAATAATCTTAGTGGTCAAGCGGCCAAAGACGAATGACATGATGAAGCAGAAAAGCATGAGGTGGTTCTCCTTCATGATGGTACTGTAAGGAGAGAAGACCCAAGCGGCGATCGAAAAAGTGAAGACGGCCATAGGAATCCACTCAAGGAAGACGGGAAGAATGGGCTCTCCTCTAGACTTGCGAGCCTTGGCAACGTTGAGCACACAGAAGGGGATCTGTGTAAAGATGAGGGAGCCAATGATGAGGCCAATCCAGATATCTCGGAAAGTGGTCTCGCCAAGGAGCTCTGCAAGACCAGGCAGAGTATCCTTGATGCCATTAGCCAAAGGAATGGTCCAGATGCCGGGTCCCCAAATGCCAGACATGATCATAATTGCACAGGCAATAAGGATGCCTTCTGTAGGACCGTTGATAACGCCGAGGTAGAGAGTGTGCGTGTGGTATGTTTCCCAGGTCGAGAAAAACATGGGCAGGCATGGGCATAGAGCGGTGATGATGCCAGCTGGAGAGGTACCAAGACCCATAGCGGCAGTTTCGAGCAGACTAGCGAGTGTGCAGTTCAAGGAGTCGATACCGTGATCGAAGAGTTCGCCGAGGCCGCTTGAGGTTCCAGTTCGTCGAGCCTGCTTTCCGTCGAGGTTATCCATCGTTTGGTACATGAAGAGGCCAAAGGCAAAGCTGAAGTAAAGCCATGAAGGAGCCTGCAATAAAACTTGCGATTAGTACGTCACTCCAGAGACATGGAAGGTCTCCCACATACCGGTCCAACGAGATCAGGCATCCAGATTGCACAGAAAGCGACATTTATCAGGATGAAGCAGAAACCCAAAACAGTCACCATGTTGGGGGCAATCCATAGCGGTAGGAGGTTGACAGAGGCATTCCACTACATGACGACAAAGACGCGTTAGCTATCAAGAGCCCCCCAAAAAACTTGGCAGGCGAGTGTTGTCGAGCTCGTCCAGATAGTAATTGTTGAGACAAAAAGGCAAAGCAGAGTCGAAAACATGCGCAAAAGAGAGCTGGAGGTATAGGCAATACATACGAAAGGACCAAGAACGTATTTCGAGACTGGCGACAGGTCGACGCTTGAGTACTTGTATGACTTGAAGTGCACCAGTGCGTCATCAGAGATGCACTCGGCAACATTCTTTTCTGCAGGACCCCGACGTTAGTGGTCAACGGTCTTTGTTTGCAATACTCCATGGAACTCAAGTATTCAGAGCTTTCTTCTCTTCTCAGACTTACTCGTATTAGGAGCCATATTCGTACCGTCCGGGTCGGTGGCCGTTGGGTTGTAAAGCGGAAGTGTCTCGCTTGCAGTCATGGTGGAAGAGAGGGGCCGGAGGAGGGGCAAAAATGGGGGACTCTTTTAAAAAAGGGAATCAAGGCCAAGGTAAAAAAAAATAAAGACGTCGGTAAAAACGCCTAAACAATCGGACCTGCAGCGACGGCGCACGCGCAATAGTGACTTGCAGAAGGACAGGGTCAGGTAGATCCGCCAAAAGGCCTGCAAATGGATGATTGACCCTCGGCTCTCTACCAAGGCGGTATTATCCTAACAGAGACGGGCGGCGCGGCACGTGGGCGGGAAGAGAAAGATAATCCAAGAACAAGCGTGACAGGTTTTCTCTTATCGACAACGGTAGATGAATTGGATCGCAAGCCAAGGTTATATGTGGCGGACCTGATTTGCGAAGACGACCGGGAGGGCTGAGACAGAGTAAAACAGCCAAGAATAGAGGTGAAGAGTCTGATAAAGAATTAAATATGTTGATGAACAGTTACCGCCAAAGAGTGTTTTTTTGCAGTTGAAGAAAAGAAGGGATTGAAAAGGTTTAAAGGGGCAGGTTTTGACAGCTCAAGGCTAGGTAGGACTCGAAATTGGAATTCGAGCTCCAACTCGTACTGGTGTCGTCGTACGTCGAGCCCCTGGATCGTAAACCCCAAAGCCCCTGCTAACACCAGCGATCCGATCCACTAGAGGTATCCGCTTACAGGGGAAACACGCATCTAAAATTGAGTAATTAGCGGCTCGTTCATTTGAAGGCTCCAATCATCAATTTGACAGCTAACGAAACAGGTTGACTTTGATGGCCCCTTTCTTGTGAGACTTGAGAACAATAGCAGGTTCCTTGAGCATCCCTACGTAGTGCTCTCACTTGCACAGTGACCTCAGCAGGCCCAGCCCTGTCACAAGGGTGCACCAGCCCTGTCTACTCACGAGGAGGAGCTCGCATAGACACCTCATCATGAGATTGTTTCGACGTTATTTGATCCGTCTTAGCCGTTGTTGCCGAGGCGAGGGGTGAACTAACGCTATGGATCAATGGCGCATGAATAGAATGATTTTCACATGCCCTTCTAGGCTCGTGAGCGCGTGAGCACCAACAAAAAGAATACGAGCTTCTCATTCAACTGCAATTGGCTGGAATGGATGCTAGTTGGAGAACAAAACTTACATCACGGCAGTTTGGTTGATCCGATAGCCCGGTACACGTCTAAGGGTCTTGGAAATGCGGAATGTGGAGTGAAGATCGACTGACGCTGACTGTGATCTCCTCCAACTCTCGGAATCCTTGAACCGACAACGACATGTCTCGATAGGCCACTGCTTGTTTCATGCATCATGATATCACACTGGCTTCAAATCTATCGTGAAAGGTTCCTGGTGGTTCGACTGCTTGATTACAGTCAACGACATGTATTTCGTCCTGTTCTACCCATCTCTTCGTCCCTTCGACATTAACGATATTAATGATGTAAGAGGGCAACCCCTCAAGTTGAATCATAAAAAAGAATATCCCACCATAAAAGACAACCAAACACCTAGACGTCCAAGGCTTCAAAGGAATGTAGGAGCAATAAACACAAGAGAACAGAAGCAATGCAGTGATCTCTTCGGCAGCAAACCGCCAAGCATCACCAGAAACTCAGAGCATGGCGAACCCAGCGAAGATGGTGCTCAGGACAATAGTAAGGCCCCATGTGCGCCCAGCCTCAATGATGGCGGCGCCGTTGGTCTTTGTCGTTGTTGAGCTTGAGTCGGAGTCATCATCGTCGTCGCCTCCTGGGGCGCCAGTGTAGACAACATTGGGATCGTCAGTAGCGCTGGCTGTCGCCTTGACGGCAGCTGTGTCGGTAGCTGTGGAAGTGGCGTTGTACTTCTTGGGGTTGCTGGCACCGCATGGGTGGTTCTGGCGGCAGTCAGAAGCGCAAGAGGCACTACCCTTGCAGTCCTCGACACACTGGTTACCCCATTCCTGGCAGACATAGAATGGCAGGGTCAGGGAGTATTCAGACACGTTAGGTTGCTTGCCGTCGCCGCAGATACAGCCGTATGTAAGGGTTTTCTGGACGAAACAAATTAACAGTTGTCAACGAAGCATAGATAACGAAACTTACAGGATCACACTCGTTGACCTTGGTGTCTCCCTTGCTAGTCTGCCCGCAGATCATAGGGCAGGTTTCTATTTCGTTCTGGCACCAAACACCTGGTTCTGTATTAGTCCCTGCACCCTTTAATAATCGGCGATAGATCTTTACTCACGGCGTTGAGACAGGGGTACACTCTCGGGATCAATAACATAGTCGGCGTTGACAACGGCAATGGCTGAGGCAGCCACGGCCAAAACGGTTGTTCGGAGAGAAGGCATTATTGTGACGTATTTGTGTCTTGTATGAGAGCTAGTTGTGCTGGATACGATGAAGGTATGTATGTGGTTTATACTTGGCCCGTATGCGAAGTCTAAAAAAGTTCGTAAACGGTGAAGATTGACGAAAGGTATGAATTTTCTTTGGCCGGGAGTCAGCGGTTTTATTCACTTGTATTCCATTGGAAGTTTCTCTCTTTCCCAATATGAGGAGATTGCTTGTGCTCTGCGGGAAGAAGAGGTATGGAGGATGCTATCACTAAGACAACCGGGGCAATACCCGTCGACTCGGACGATGTTTGACTTACAAATTAAGAACAAGGTATGTGAGTGACGACCAACAATTTGAGAAAAGCGAGCAAAAGAAGAAATAAAAGATTAAGACGGCGAGTTAACGACTGTTGAGAATCAAGACCAGGTCTGATATAGCGAGTGTATCAAAAGCAGGTGGTGAGAGGAGGACGATGAAGAAAAGGTCGAGGAGGTCCGAGACATTTCAATGACAGACAACCCCCGGCTATATGTATATGGATGCATGGATGATGGATGGATACCTCTCTATGGATACCTTAGGTCCAGATACCTACCTTACCTACCGTCGGGCTATAGCGTCAAAAGAAATGATCCGTAGCAAAAGCTGAGGCGAGACCTGAGCCTGGGCGTTATCATGACCACAGATGGTGGACAAAGTAGCACCAGTAGCACCAATTTTCGCAGAGCGAACAGGGGACTTTAGGAGCAGCACAGCGGCATTGGGCTTAGCTCTAACATATCCCAGCAGCAATGAGACTTTATTTGCTCCATATCGTCCACCACTCGGCGCATTTTGTGCCCAGGAGGCCCCGGAATACTCTGGAGGCTAGGCCCGATAGACTCAACTAGTGCGGTCCGCCGCTAAAGCTTGGACATTCTAGGGCAGTCTGGGAGGCTCACCATGACCATTAATCTCCAAGGCCCTTGGTTTTAACAGCCGTGATTAAAAGGAGTCAATAGTATTATCGATAATGTTCTTGTAACCGCAGCCCGGTCTGTGATCTTCAGAAGATCCCAATGGAGATCTTTTCGGTTGACTCAACGCTACCGTACTCTTGTCAGATGTCAGTGATGCTCCATACTCGCCATGGAGGTCGTCCTTCGTCTGTCTCCTAGAGCTTGGCTTGGTGGCGGGCGCGAACGGTTGACTACTACAGACTCCACATCTAGTAGTCATGAAGAAGCGATATGAGACCACTACTGCACATTTGTTATGGTCTTCTCATTGTGCATCACAGAATGCATCTTGGACCACGCGAACGACGCGCTCCAGTTGGTGGTTGAAGTCGCTCACAACATGTACGAGCCCACCATGATCACGTCGGAGTATTCTTTACGGGCGATTGGCCACTCGGATGCACGAATGGTGGCCAACTGTTCCCATAAAGGGTAAATCTGTTCGGTGCTAAACATCTGGACCAGCCAACAACCTTCGTATTTCTTGCATATGGGCGGGGCATGTCACTGCACTGAACCCTTCGATAACCCCGCGCAATGCACCACGACGAGAACATGATGCTATGGATATCGCGCCAATCGTTGATGTTGGTGATATCTTGTTTGTGCCTCACTATGGAGCTGACGCGGCCAGATGTTCTGACTCCCAGAGAAGTGATTGCAGTCGCACATTTTATGAGGTATCACACAGCAAGGTCGAATACTCGCCACTTCTAGTAATCCAGTATCGCAGGTGAAGAAACACCCTGCTCGCTAAGACATTTGGGAAGCGGAGTGTATTTGGAGATCTGACGGACTAAGCCGAAGAGATATCCGCTTGTCTCTCGTACAAGATAGTAAGGTGAACTTCGTATCGAATCGTGTTCGTTCCATGCAGGCATCAATCGAGGCGAAGGCACTGACAGAGTACACGAAGACTTGGTTATGACGGGTCACAAAAAGATAACCAAACCTGAAAGAGACCAGCCTCGACTTCAAAGGAATCCTCGAGTCTCGAGAGGAATTCATTCAATGCGGAGAGTAGGTTCTTACCCCGCATAGTCAGGATAATTTCTCCCGGATTCAAAGTGAACCTGCAAGAACTTGAGAGAAACTTTGGTCAACGCGATCTTGGTTTCTTCCTCCAACTTCGGTCACTCCTTTGATTCCAACCTCTTCTATTTCGCTCCTTGGTTACGATTAGAGTTACAGTTTGAACTGGGCCAGATGACAATGTCATATGATATGATGAGAGTTCTGCGGCTTGAAACAAGGTAGCCAGAATCTCTGTCCTTGTACCTATCCCTTGATAGAAAGCCACAGTCGATGAGATCTGACGCTTATCAATCCGGGTTCCGCTACATCCCGAAGCTTAGATGACCGTATCCGACCGATGTCTTCGGCCGGGCACGGAGCGGATGTGGCTTTCGAGCTCCGTATATCAAGATGAGGGCCGGCCGTGAATGCGGTGGTTATGGTGTACCCTTGCAAGTGTGATATTTTGGTTGATATCCAAGTCAGTGGGCATTGAGTTTGTCTAAGAAAACCTTATCCGTACTATACACAGCATGAGATTGGTTTACTGTAAGTGATTGGCTTCAGGTAGGCATTGAACGATAAATCGACTCTCATCCCATGTCGCGATACCTCACGGAGACTGCAGATATAATACTATGAATAGCCAAATCCGGAGCAGATTCACATAAACAACAAGCCAGAGGTCCCAAAGTTGTGCTAGGTTGTCCCGACCGGGGCGCCGGCCCCTCCATCAATCGGAAAAAATCAAGCTGCAAGGCCCGGAACGGCGCCGTTTAAGGCTTTGCTCTACGACATCACATCCAATCCATCCTTTCAATTGGGACAAGCTATCGCCACTACCCAGACACACACAACCTTATACTATGTCCCTGGTTGGATCGTGCCCTCTACTCGCGCCTTGATTTCATCATCAACCTCATCCTGACGACTTGTACATGATTGACCGTTTCTCTACTGCTCCGCAAGCCAAATCCTTGCTTTTTGTCAACTAAAAGCAGGGCTGCAATTCATGGGCTGTTATCCTAACTCGATGATACGATTTCAACCGTTAATCAACATCAACATTACTCAGCTGGATCGATTGAATCATTGCTACAAGTCTTTGCGACACGATTTTACCATTGAATCACATACAATTCCGTACTATTAAAGCTGTCACATCGGAAGTTTACTCATTAGCAACTTAAACGCTTCAAGCCCAACATTTTGTTTCAACGCATGGTTGAATGGCGACTGCGATAGATCAAGCGCCTGGCGATGGCAATCTGGCTGCCGGCGCATCGCATCCAGGCACTTCTGAGACACAGACCGCAGCTACCGAAGTGTTTGAGACACCACGCACATCCTTCGATCATGACCCCAACAATAGCAATCATGCGCGGCACGAAACTGCATCATCTACCGTCTCCCCGAGTTCAATAACATCGCCACCATACTGGCTAAACACCCGCGCCGGCCATCAACGAACCATATCGAATATGTCGACTGAATCCGTTCTTCCTGCTGGTGCTATAACCCTGCGTGACAACGAAGCGAGCGAATTCGATGACCGCAACAGCGCTTGCTGGGCCAAGAGTGTTGAGATTGTCAGCTATACCATTGTCAACGGCAGTGCAACAAATATCGGGGCCTTTGTGGTGTGGAATATCCGTGTCGAGGCTCTCAATGTGAGTGATTGGTGGTAGTTCAGCAGTGGCGTGCTGATCTGAAGACGGCTGTTGACTGACCCAACGATAGGGGAGTTATATGAATATTCGTAAACGGTATTCAGAGTTTGACGACTTTCGATATCGGCTGGTTCAGACTTTCCCCGGATTCGAGGCAGCTGTTCCGGCGCTTCCGCCCAAGAGTGTCATCTCCAAGTTTCGGCCCAGATTTCTCGAGAAAAGGCGGGCAGGCCTACAATACTTTCTCAAGTGCGTATATCAGGAGTTCCCAGCTCAATATTATGCTGACCTTACTAGTTGCATATTGTTAAATCCAGAATTTTCTGGATCGCCAGTCCTCAAGGAGTTCCTCTTTGCATAGCGTTCCTATCGTCTTAGCATCTTCTCTTCTTTGGATATGTTTATCTTTGGGTCTCAATCATGGGAGGCCTCTTTGTACAAACGATATATATTGGTTGGCCCAGTCTCACGCACATATGCAGCAGCCAACGATCCGTATTAATGATAATGAGTCGGATGATCTACCACTTGTGGCCCTACGGGTGTATTGCATGCTTGCTTGTTCTTAGCTTGTGCTTGATTCGAGAGCCAAGATGAAACCAAGGTTTGGCATTGTCGTACGAAACAGTCAAGCATATCTCGAAAGCCATACCATTTGCTTCGCCAAGGCGGTACGGCTCGGCATGTCATCATCACCGGGCGTTTAAGCTCTTGTATCCAAAGGGCTGAGTATAGGCGCCAGGGCGCAGCAGGAGAAATCTGGTCGCTAACAACAGGCGCGCGATACTAACAGTTAAGCTGTTGACTTTTGAATGAAGCTTAACATACGGAGTAGGTAACCATGTGGAGTTCGGAATGGCTTAGAGGATATGCTGTTACGCATCAGCCAATGAGTGAGTTTCTTGACGGATTTACGTGGCGCTATTCTGACGATTTGCCAGCCACGAGTCTAGATCATATCGGTATGTAACGGCATTTACCAAGCATAGCGGCGTCTGAATAAAGCAATCTATTGAGATTTTACGGTGATGCCAATGGTCTTTGCAGGATTGCCAAGTGCCGTTCTTCCGTGACAAGAATGACAAGAACCTGCTGGTTTCTGGGCATCGGGCCTGACTACATCAACAGTAAAGACCATGTTTATAAGAGCCACAAGATCCAGCTCTGAGCTAAAGAGATTCGAAGTGTCATGAGTTCATCAAACTTCATCTTTTCTTGTTTCTCGATGTGATTAACAGCTATTTCCAAGGATTTAATCGCCATTATCACCAACGTTGGCTCCTACCCCCACATCCTCAACCCAGTTCAACCCCACGATCATGACGCAATTCGATATTCTAGAAAACCGTTGTTTGATGTTACCGGTTTTAGTGCAGACCCCAAACGATATCAGTATGAAACTGGAGGGGACCGCGCGACAATCGCCGTTGGGCTTAACAGCACTACCGACCCGTACCGATTCCAAATTCTCAGCCATCAGCTCTACGTCATCTTCTGCTGCTACCACTAACGCCGACTTACACTTTACCACTAAAACAAAAGAATATATGGACTCGCTTCAACCACCTTCATCAAAGCAATTCGAACGAATTGCAATTATTCAACAACGCGAACAAGAAACAAAGCGCAGAGATCGCGAGCGAAGGCGCTGGTCGCGCGAAGCCCAGCGTCAGCGCAATAGAGCCGCCAGTATGTCGATGGTCAGTCAGGACGACCAGGCGGAGGCGCAAGCTGCGCGCACTATACAGAAAACGTTCAGAGGGTATCGCGCAAGAAGAGAGATGCAAGGGTTTGGGTTAGATGCAAGTACAAGATGGGTCACTGCAATTCGAGAAGCTCAATTTCGACATGCGACATTGCCACGACCGAAGACAGAAGCTGATAACGAAGCTTTTGATAAGTCCAAAGCGGAAGATTTTGCGAAACACAAATCAGCGAGTGCACGAGAGAAATGGAAGAAGGCGAGCGCCGTTGCGCGACGAGCAGGTCATGACGACCTTTTATCAGATTCTGAATCTTCTGAATCGTCTTCCGATGAAGATGCCTCCCCCCAAGAACGAGCTGCTGCACGAGCGCGACGTGAGAAAGCTACTGCTGCGAGGAAACATGAGGCGCGCATGATGGGAATTCGATACTTCCTCGAGATGGTCGACCAGAAGCACCGTTACGGAAGTAATCTTTGCCGTTACCACGAAGTTTGGAAGCGAACAGATACAACCGAGAACTTCTTCTACTGGCTTGACTATGGTGAAGGCCGCAATGTTGAGGTTGATGGTTGTCCACGCGATCGACTTGAGCGGGAGCAAGTCCGATATCTGTCTCGTGAAGAGCGCCAGTACTACCTTGTTGAAGTTGACAGTGAAGGCCGACTCTGTTGGGCGAAGAATGGCCAGCGCATTGATACCACAGAACAGTTCAAGGACAGCATACATGGTGTTGTGCCCGTGAACGATTCCACGCCAGCATTCAACGCCGCAGCCCAGGCTGAGGATGCACGATCCCTCGAATCCGTTAGCAGTTCCAGCTCCGATTCTTCTCTAGAGTCACGACGAGAGGCAGACCGGGCTGCCAAGTATGCGACCCCTGACTTTGACAACAGTCAGGGTATGAACAAAGTGTCACAGATTTCAGCGTCCACAATCTTTAACAAGTTGATGCGCAAATCTGTCCGGAAAAATACATGGATCTTCGTTGCAGACACAAGCTTTCGCATGTATGTGGGCATCAAAGATTCAGGGGCATTTCAACACTCGTCCTTCCTCCAGGGTTCTCGTATATCTAGCGCTGGGCTCATCAAGATCAAGAATGGTCGACTATCATCCCTCTCACCACTGAGTGGACACTACCGCCCACCCGCTTCAAATTTCCGCGCTTTTGTTGCGAGCTTACGGCAGTCAGAGGTTGATATGAGCCACGTCTCGATCTCGAAGTCCTATGTGGTGTTGATAGGACTAGAGACATATATCAAGACGAAGCGCAAGGGCAAGGACTTTGCTCAGCGTGTGGGACACAGGAAAGATAAGATAATAGCCCCAGAGGAGGCGGCGCGTAGGGAAGAGGAGGCCAAGGACAAGAGCGAAAGTGCCGCGAAGGAGAGGGAAGTCTTACAACGAGAAGAGGCGGAGAAGCAAGAGGGAAGGCCAGTAAAGAAGGTCTTGAAGAAGCTTGGCATTAAACCAACAAAGGAGGAGAAACAGGCGGCCAAGAGGGAGAAAAAGGAGGATGTCGAGAAGATGCACGTATAGTAAGGCACTTGGTGTTTGGCGAGGTGTTTTGGTTTTACGATATTATACCCTTTATGCATAGAGCGGTTCCCGGATTATGGTTCACAACATCAAATACGAATACCCAGTATCATGAATATTCTCTTCGTGCAGCTGTTAGTTCTGGCTATCGAATGATATTGGGTGAAGCTCATCTAAGCTGTATAAAAATCCTAGCCCAGCCAAGTATCCATCCTATGGCCTGGATAGAGCAACAAGACCTATTGACCAACAACACCCAACAAGCGAAGGTATTAGAGCATGAAGAAGCACAGAAAGGCCGTTCATGTATAACAAGGTGTCTGAGTGATAAGAGTGATAAGAAAACTGATCTGAGAGTATATGCGTTAATCTTGTTTGAATCCTTCATCACTGAGAATAGAGGTCCTGGGATTCTCGTTTTTTCTAATATATATCATCTTATTGTCTATACATGCCATCTACAACACCCTTAAGCCAGATGCATTCAAGCAATCTCGCTGCTGACACGGGAGCATAAATTATTAATACAGTCATAACTTAAGCGAACACTTGAAGCTTTTCAGTAGAAATGCAAGTATCTCAGTCATAGAATTCAGTTTACTCGTACTTTCCTTGATAAAGCTAACAACTTTTCTGCTATAATATACAATTGTGGTCGAGACGCGAAGCTGTCATTCCAGAGAGGAAGTTACTATGAACCTCTGGTACCTAATATTTCTACCAACTTATTAGCCGGGACAGCCTTATAGGCAGCCATTTGCATTTATCGCATTGAACTAGACACTTGAGGGTCGGTTCGA
This sequence comes from Fusarium xylarioides, assembly GCA_013183765.1. Lineage (NCBI taxonomy): Eukaryota > Fungi > Ascomycota > Sordariomycetes > Hypocreales > Nectriaceae > Fusarium > Fusarium xylarioides. Next base: position 78,393 of record SRZU01000041.1, on the reverse strand, counting down.
TCCGAGTCAGAGGGATTGTTTTTTGAGGTGCGCGCACATGACCAACTCATTTGCCACAGGTGGCTCCAGCGCGTGAATGCCCTGTAGCTCTGCATTTGTCAGTGCGATATAGGGGGTACAGTGGCGCCATTGCCCTGAAATTGCAAGAACACTGGTGCTCAAAATCTTGGCTTGGTGCCCTGCGACACGGAGCCAAGCTTCCACTGAAAAAAACCCATCAACATCGACGGCGCCATCTTCAAACTGAGCTGGCGGACTAAGAGAAAAAAAATACATCCTTGAAACCATGCCAGGCATTTGGTCGTCTTTCAATGGCTTCCGTCACCCGTTCATCGCGGCGCGCTGAAGCTCCGCACCAGCATCACCCACATCACCACCTGACGCCCCCAGCAGGAGTATTCGCACATGCCCAGGGCGGAGGAGGAGGAGGGCGCAACAAAAGGGCACTCGACGCCCACGATCGCGATTTCGATGCGATCAAACCGAAAAGAACGCGACTAACAGTCGAGATCTTCGCAAAGGGCACTCACGGACTCCGTGATGCCGATATCGACAACAACAAAGCGGCACCACCCACGCGCAAACCTGCTGCGACGCCTACAATGGCGACTGCGACACCAATACCCCCTCCTCCTACGACCGACGGTGCGACATCGAAGCCGAAGCAGGAGCAGGCTCTTACAAAACACCAGAGCAAAGTTATCAATGGAATCAAACATGAACTCGATCGGTTGCAGCCTCGGCCGAGCGATACTAATACCCAGGAGCAAGGCCGCAAGCTGCGCTCTCAGGAAGCTACAAGGTTCAAAAGCGAACTTTCTGCCTATTTTCCTGAATACGATGAGGTGATTGGGAATGAGCCCAAGGAGCAGCGTACGTCCGAAAAAATCCCCATCGTTCACCTGAATGTTGCCCGCAAGATTCATCATTTTCTGACTCTATATAGAATTATTCAATGTTGACACGCCCATCGTAATTGTTGATTCCGATCCACGACGCGCCGTTTCAGAAAATCAACGCGCGATCCCACAAACTCACCACCCCGCAATTGAATATCCTGTACGAGGATACGGCGATGCCCTCTTCTACAATGTATTCGATTGTCAGCAAGTCGATCTAGGTTTTCTAGAATCGCAGTCGAAGAACAAGACCATTGAAGATCCTTTACCAGATAAACTATTTCAGCCAATACATCGTCGCGCTGAGCGGCTGGAGAGATCAATACGTAACACCGAGAAAGGCAGAGCACAGCACGAAAGGGACCAAATTATCCGACTTCTCGAAGGACTCCAAGGCCATGACTGGTTAAGAGTCATGGGCGTCAGTGGTGTGACAGAGACGAAGAAGAAGACATTTGAGCCTGCTCGTAACCATTTCATCAAAGGATGCCAGGCTATTCTTGACAAGTTTCGAAATTGGGTGTTGGAAGAGAAGAGACGGAAGATAGAGAAAGACAAGGCCCGGGCTGAGAAGGAAGAAGAGGAAAATTCATCAAGCGTTGAAGAAGACGAAGCTGGCGATGATAGCGAGAATGGTGATGTAAGCGACTCAGAATCACCAGCAAAGCAACTGCAAGAGGAAGCCATGGCAAGATCCAAGAACGCCAAAGGTGCAAAGAACCGAAAATCGACTCCTCAACCAGCTGTAGCCAAAATTCCGCGTCCTGCAAAAGCAGCACCGGCTCCGAGGCCGCCAGAACCACCTAAGGAGTTCAAGTCGTTCTTCAGCAAAAGATATGAGCGTGATAGCGCTCTGCATCGACACAGGCGCACAGGGAGGAAGATTATGGCATGGGGTCTGCCCATGCCTGAGATACCCGAGGTTGATTTTGATTTGCCGGAGGAATACCGTGATGAAGATACCCTCAAGGCTCGCGCGAGGCAGCAGCGCCGGGAACGAAGACGCAGCAAGCAGTGAGTGGCTCTTGTTTGGCTGTTCTTAATATCATTGCAGGCGAAGAGGATTTGGAGGCCGGTTGTACTAAATGGGTTGGCGTTTCGGGAGGGATGTGAGACGCCCTGGTAAGGGCGATGGTATCACAGTTGTCTGATTGGGATTGTGCGTATAACTCGAGAATCATCATGAGATGCTGTATTAGACGTGTGTCCTGTCGTTCAAATTGGGCTGCGAGGCCAATGGCATGTGACGCCTGTTTGTTGCTCCAACTCACCAGTGAGAGGTCATAAACAGACGTTCAGTAATAAATACCTGATAAATGATAGAGAAATGCTCTATGCTAACATGCCTTTATTTTAATGAGGGAGCGCGGCGGATGAGCTGAGTCACGCTTCTCGGGGTTTCTTGGTAATGGATCGCTCGATTTATCATCTTCATTCTTTTGTTTGTTCTTTGTTCATATAATTGTTACTCCGTAAGGTACCTGTAGAGTTGTGAAATGCCCAAGAAAGGTACGTACCGCGCAGGAAGCCTCATGGATGAATGAAGCGGTCCGTGCACGCCAGCTTCCTGACGCGCCGCGAGCTGTCTTCCTTCTTTTGCAAAGTTCACGACAAGAAGTTAATACGGTCATTTTCCGAGTTTGCGCGAATTGCGCTTTTGCAGCATTTGTATTTTACAACAAGGCCATTTCTTTACTAATTCATCGGCCAAACTTTTCTAATAGCCACGTTACCCCTTCCGCTCCTCACTTCACCCAGAACCACCTCCGCATACCCCGTTCAAATTGCGCCGACGCCTTGAAAGAAGCACAAGACTGCGCAACGAGAATAATAGGAATCACAAATACACCTGGCGAGCGACCCCGAAGGCTTTTTTGCACTGCGCATCAGGCTAAAACGTCTATCGATGCTGAGTCTGTGAACACCAGCTCGCAGGGGCCCTTAGGCCTTCGTTTCCTTTACCTTGCCTACCACCAGTCAACATGACTACACTCGCCATGCCGCAGGAGCCTGCGCCAGTGAATCACTCTCTACTCGACATAGACGACGAAACGGCATCTACAGAAGATGGATCAGTTCTCGAGTTCTTCGTCATCAAGCAAGAAGTCAATCTCGAGGTGAATTTTCGCGATAAGCGCATTGATGGAACGACCGACATTTTTCTTGTCGTATTCAACGATAAGATCGAGGACATAGTGCTGGATGCTGCGGATTGCGAAATCGATACCAAGAACGTTTTCATCGCTGATATTAAGGAGTCAAACGGTGATCTCGCCGAGAGTCATAGACGGAGAACGACAGCGACCTATAATGATCCATACGCCAAGCTCACTCACCCAAAGAGTTGGAGTTTGAGAGCCGACCACCACGATATTCGCCGCAAGCGTGCACAGTCGATATTCCGCAGCCGCAAGAACGATGTCCCCGCCGAGAATAGAGAGTTCGAGGGGTGCACACCGGTCTATCGATCGCTGAAGGTGAACCTGCGAGGTAAGGCCGAGCCGGATCGCCCGAGGCTCATCATCAGGAAGTCTATGATAGGTCTTGATGCGAACGAGCGATCCAACAAGCAGTACAGAATCACCATACCATTTACCCATTCGAACCCCAGAGATGGGATACAGTTCGTCGGCGTCGATCCCCTGGACAACCGGTTTACACACATGTACACACGAAGCTCGATACATCCTGGGACTGCTTCGTGCATTTTCCCTTGTATTGATGACCATGGATCTCGTTGTGACTGGAGGATATCAATCAAGTACCCCCGTACCTTGGGTGATGCTTTGCAACAAGCGCTTGCTACACAACAGACCGGCAGTAACCCCGACAAGATGCAGATTGATGGCCAGGAGCGGATTCATAACCTTGCTGAGGAAGATAAGCTTCGCGAGATGTCGGTTGTCTGCTCAGGTTTCCTTATGGAAGAGACCGTAGATCCCGACGATGATCACAAAAAGATAATGACCTTCGAGCCTGAGAAGAAGGTGTCCGTACAGAAGCTTGGTTTTGCAGTGGGCCCGTTTGAGCATATTGATCTTTCATCTGAGTTCAGAACGGAAGAAGACGAGGTCAAACTGGGTATGAATGCACTCAAGGTTCACGCATACTGCCTACCACACCGTGCCGACTGGGTAAGGAATACAGCAGCAGCCATCACTATGGCAGCTGATTTCTTTACATTCACGTTTGCTCGATATCCGTTCGGCAATTTCAAGCTCTGCTTCCTTGATGATATGATTCAGGACACTGTGGCCCTCTATTCCATGGCTTTCGTCAGCAATCGATTACTTTTTCCAGATGACATTATTGATACCGAGATCGATGTCACAAGAAAGATGGTTCAAACATTGGCGTACCAGTGGATAGGCATCAACATGATACCGAACACAAGAAATGACCTATGGCTTATCGTCGGCATCGCGCATTTCATGACAGATCTCTTCATGAAGAAAATTTGCGGAAACAACGAGTACAGATTTCGGATGAAGACACTGTCCGACAAGCTTGTTCAGATGGACGTCGAACGGCCTTCTCTTTACGATCTCGGCCCTTACCTGCATTTGGGAGAGTTCGAGATGGACTTTATGACTCTGAAAGCTCCCGTGGTTTTCTTCATCCTGGATAAGCGACTCATCAAGGCTTCAGGAGGACACGGATTGACACGTATTCTCTCTAAACTGTTAACCAAGGTTCAGATTGAATCTTCTGACAGGGCTACTATCCTTGAAACAGAGAAATTCCGAACAACTTGTGAGAAGGGGGCAAAGTATCGGCTTGAGAGCTTCTGGAGCCAGTGGGTCTACGGTTCAGGATGTCCGCGATTTGATGTCAAGGCGAAATTCAACAAGAAGAGGCTCTGTGTTGAGCTTACGCTAAACCAGATTCAATTCCAGACAGCCAAGAAGCCACCGTTAGACAAGAACGATTTCTTACGCGTTGTCAAGGAGCGCCGCTCTGGTGTTAAGCCAGGCGAAGTACAGCCTCTGTTTACAGGACCAATGACGGTACGAATCCATGAAGCGGATGGAACGCCTTACGAGCATATTCTGGAAATCCGCGAAGATGCCACAAGGTCTACCAAATTCGAGATTCCATACAATACCAAGTATAAGCGGCTCAAGCGCACTCGTCGCATGAAGGAAAAGCAAAACGTTGGTGCCAGTATGGATGCGGAAAACATGGATGATGCGCTCCTCTACTGCTTGGGCGACGTTCTGCAGACGCCAGACGAGCAGGCACAATGGGAGCTGATTGATTGGGATCCTGAAACTGAACGAAAGATGGACCAGGAGTCCTACGAATGGATACGTGTAGATGCCGACTTCGAGTGGTCTTTCGATATGAAGCGGACTCTTGAGCCGTACATGTACGTGTCACAACTGCAGCAAGATAGAGATGTCGTTGCTCAGCAGGATGCTATGCTTTACCTGACGCATGGTCCTTTGCACCCCATCGCGTCAGGGTTTCTTACCAGAACACTTGTGGACCGCCGCTACTTTCATGGTATCCGAACTATGGCTGCTGAAGCTCTGCCACGGCAGGCCAACATCAAGGATCTATCAATGCTTGGCCTTCGACAACTGATGAAGGCTTTCAGCGAGATGTTCTGCCACAAAGGCACGAACCAACCAAAGCCGAATGACTTTTCCGACAAGAAGCAATACAACGTTCAGTGTGCTATTATCAAAGCCATCGCTCAAGTGAGAGATGCTCACACTTACAAATGCCCTCTTGAAGCTCGCCAGTTCATTCTGGACCAACTTCTCTTCAACAACAATGAGGACAACCCATATTCTGACCACTTCTACATCGCTACTCTTGTGGAGGCTCTTGCTACATCTCTCATCCCTTCCAAGCAAGATGAATGGTTTGCGATGCAGAACAAAATTCCTAATGAGGACGAGAAGCAGTTCCTTGAAAGGGCCATAGAGCAAATCGAGAGAGTTTTGCGGCGAGATGAATGGACCCATTCATACCAAAACGTTTGGACTATTGCTGGTCTTAGTGCCAAACAACGATTAATGAAGGCGGAAGTAATCCCGAAGAGGTACATTGATTTCGGGCAGTACCTGTTGGACGGAACCAGAGATCTAATTCGGATCAAGGCCTTCGAGGCTCTGATTGGCTTGGGGGCTATGCTGGATCCGACAGTGTTTTCATTCTTAACATACTCACTCATTACCGACCGGTCACCGTACGTGCGGAACAAACTCATCGAGGCGTCTGCCTCTGGGCTCGCAGCCATTGCTTTCGGAGAGCATGCTAAGGTTGTTAAGAACGACCCTCGGCCGGAAGATGAAGGAGACCTTTTACTTGTGCAAGACAGTGCCCAGGAGATCGAGGCGAGAAAAGAAATGTTTGCCAGAAAAGAGAACCTGGATGCAGCACTCAAGGCTTTACGAAGAGAGATGGATGAAACCTACGGAGGCGACGAACGGCACTACAGCATTGCGATGCGCAAGGCGCTGGATCATCCGAGTCTCGGTCGTGGTGAGATGGAAAGCATGTTAGATTTGGCGGCGATGATGTTTGAGGAGGCTGGCGATTGGGTCATTACGCTCCCCTTACCAAAGGCTTGGAAGGTCGAGAGGCCTGTGCAGCAGCTCTCTAATCGCGTAAGTGCTACATTGTTTACAAGTAAGTATGTGCTGGTGCTAACTTGGACAGTTGATCATGAAATTCAAAGCTCATTACAGGACGACACCTCGGGAGCTAATCGTACAAGCACCGCCACCTCCTCCTCCCGCTCCGCCTGCCCCTATGATTGAGCAGAAGCGACCTGCACCTCTGCAGAAAACATCCTCTATCAAGATCAACACCCACAAGACGGCCTCTGCCCAACGCCCAAGCATCCCTCCACCTCAGCGACCCAGCGCCAGTGCCTCTCCAGTTGTTCAAAGTCCAAAGCCCACTCTACCAAAGCAAGAAAGAGATACCATTGTTGCATCACCAGGTCTGTCTCGACAAGCAAGTGCTACGTCTTCATCGGGATCCAAACCATCTTGGCCCCCTGAACCCTCATCTGCTTCCAGTGTCAAGCGCCCTCGACCTGAAAAGGATGAACAGCACACCCCGGCACCAAAACGCGCAAAGGTCGATAAGCCATTCGATTCGGGTATCCACAAGAAGAAGAAGAGCAAGATCATCACCTTGAGGGTTGCTCCAAACCGCCTCGCTCCTTTACTGAGAAAAGAAAAGAAACCAAATGGGAATGGCCGGGTATCTCTTCCCTCAGGGGCGCCAAGAGATGGCCCTGCCCCTACTCTGAACTCAAGATCTGACTCCATCACGGCCAAGCCCGCCAGAAAGCCTCTTCCTGGAGATGCCGCGCGAAGGCCGTTGCCTGGAGGCCCGGCGTCATCGCCGCATCCTGCACCAGAGAGAAAGGTCTCGCTAAATAACAATTCGAACTCTACACCGAAGCCCAAGTCTGTAAGTCCTGCCACGAGCACGCCCCCTCCTGCAGCAGCGCCTACTCAGCGGCCCAAGATCAAGCTTATTCGAAAGCCACAACCACCACCAGCGCCCTAAAAATCGAAGCCGAAGGTGACATTGTCTCACCGGCTGATCCTGAAGCAGCCCACCGATTGCAACAAGTTCGGCTCAGTCATGGAGCAGTTTGCAGCCCGCCTACTGGCGAATAATGTGCTGCCACCAAACTTGCTACCCCTCTGGCTTCTTGTTCGTTCCTCTGGGGACCTGGCAAGTAAGTGTGGCTAGTGACGAGGGACCATTAAACAATGTCAATGTAAATAGCAGCATAAGAATGCGATGTGAATTGAACTGAAGATGCGACACGCGGGGAATGAGGAAAAGACTTTTTATCATTACGTTCGAACGAGAAGTCGTAGGATTTTACGGAAGCTGGTTTGTGGTGTTTCACGCATTTGGTATAGGGGCAGAGGTCACTAAAAAACTGCATTTTCTGGCGTTGGGAGCGCAACATAGTACGCGAAAGCCCTGATGAGTGAGAGGGATGCAATGAGACGTAATGAGTATATAGGCAGTTTTGGGGACAATTCATCGAGATATCCAGTCAATGCTAGTCATCCCCGTGAGGTTATGGCCACTTCATACTTGTCGAATATCACTTAAGGTATTGGTGAATGGAACTTGAGGGTGCCATCTTGGTTTCAGATTCAAATTGGGTATTAAGTAATGCAGTATGTTCATTTCGTCTTAACCAAGAGGTACGCCGCGGCCTCCCACTATGAGTAAACACCTGCCCAACCCTCGACTTATTTATCCACATCAAGGGCGTCAAACCACTGGAAGATATTCTATCCTTCAAGCTGGCTGCCGCCTTCTTTTGCTTGGGCCTCAAGAAAAGCCTTTCTCAAGTTAAACCTCTGAAAGCCATGTTTGTTAACAAGCCGGTTGTGAGCTCTCTGAGCGCGCTGCTGTTGAAGTTCTTCGCTATCGTCAGCGGGAGAACGGCGAAAGTCTACGCTCGAAGCAAAGTCCAAGTCCGCATCGTCACGGTCTGTCCAGATACCCTCATGGTGAGAAGGCACATCGCGTCCTTCACTCAGATGCTTCATGACTAGAAGGGCCGATTGTCCAGGTGTAAGGGTGGTGCGTTTGAGGGCTTCCACGACAAATTGGCGGGGGTAGCCCATTGCTTCATAACGATTTATCCAGTTCTGGATTTCTCGAGAATTAGACTTCTCTGAGTTCTGAGGCTGGCTTGTCTTGGGAATAGCTTGGGAAGAGTTGAAGGAGGCCGGAAGAGACCGTCGAGCTGTTCGGCTACTCGGTTGCGGGTTCGGTTTCGCAGAGGAAACAGCTCGTCTGGGAGCGATTTGTTCTGTAAAGCTGCTGTCATGTCGTCTCATGGGCTGGGCATGTGATTCTCGCTGTCTCTCACGAGAGGATTTCTGCTGGCGATGTTTATTCAGACGCAATGGTATTGGTGTAGTATCCAAAGCTGTATCATTTGGCAGTGAAACATCCACAGATTGGTGTCGAGTATCTTGCCTGAATGCTGGTCGCGTCCCGAGGTCTTGTGATTCTTCTTGCATCGGGGGAAGGGGTGGAAGGTGTTGCGAAGCTTCGCTTTCATCAATGTAACCTAGCCACTGAGAGGTTCTCAATGCACCAGGAGATGTTTCTTGGGCGCGCTGTAGCTCGGGAGCTTCTTCGGCGTCTGGTGTAGATGGTATCTCTATGTCCTTACTGTAGCGTCTTTTCTTAAAGCGCTCCGGTGAGGCGAAGGGAGGCTCACCAGCGGTTCGTTTCAAACCTGATGCGGCGACTGGGGGTGACGATGGTACCTGACTTTGCTGTAAACCGCGCTCTTGGCCGTCCTTGAAGTCGATGTCCTGACCGGGGTCTATGTCAGGAGCTTGATCCTGTGACTCGGGGTTTTGTTCCTCGCTGTTGACTTCGAAGCTCTCCATTGTATCGAGGAAGTCCGCGAGGTTCTCTTCATAGCAGAGATGCAATTCATTGACGGTGTGCTGATCTGGTTCAACGAAGCCAAGGTTTTCCGCGACTATGTGCCAATCGGTTAATTGGCTGTCCTGCGATACTGGCGCATCTCGGGTAGCTAGCATAAGATCGAACAACTCGATCTTCTTTCCATTGATGTTGAGACTTCTCTTAATGTCTCTCTCGGTGACTTTGATATACTCATCAAGATCTTGGTACCAGTTGTACCTCAGAAGAGCGAGAGCCTCTTCTTCCTCTTCTTCCTCTTGACGGTCTTCTATTGATTTGCGAGGTTTGTTAGCTTCTCTCGGGCTTTGCGATGGCACTGTCGTAGGCTGAGGTTGTGGTGCTTTGCGAACAGGGCCGGCGTCTACCTGCTCGTTCACGCGTTGTTTAGGGACCCTTTGAACAGCAGCCTTCTGTGGGACTCTGGCAATCGCATTGCGGTCTTCCGCAGTCTTTTCTGAGACGTTCGCAACGGGACCGGCTTCTGCGGGCGCAGAGGCTGCCATACTCTCCAACTTTTGCCTATCCAGGAACTGCAGCTTTTTGATCCAGTGATCACGCCAAGATTGTGCAGTGTGTCGAGGATTCTACGCATGTGAGCTCAAGTTGCATGGGCTGGTTTGCGAAAACTTACAATCTTTTCGTACTCGTACCATATCTGGTTTCCTTTGTGCTGGGTTGGATGGTTTAGTGCCCACCTAGCAAGTTTCGCGTCGTCCTCAGCAGTAAACGGTGTCCGTGTTGACTTTTTGGCTTGATTGCTGCCCACCGGCCTTGGCTCGTCTGGATGGCGTCCTATCAGGTATTTATCCTTTATTTGGATATACCCATTTTCCACCGAGTCCTTAATAAACTTCCATGAATAGGAGCCGGCGGGGGCATCTCTTCTTATGAGATGGTCCGCAATAAGTATATCAGCATGTTTTTCCAGCATCACGACCTTGCCGCCATTTTGCTATTTTAAAATCAGCGACAGCGCGTGAATGAGTATGCAGGATAACATACCGTGATAAGCTCTGTCCAATGTTTTCTGCTCGGTACTCGACGTGACAGCCAAAACTTGAGATCCTTAAATATGGTACCGCCCTCCGCACTTTCGACTCCATCGTATGTGATTGCCGGTGGCATTATGATGAGTAGGCTTTCTCTGGGCTATGAAAGGGATAAGGCGCTGGTCACTGAAGATCGCATCAGAGCTCGGGCTAGAAGTGTGCGACAACGACTCTGCAGATGTCAATTTTGGCAGCGTGAATGAGCTTAAACCCTTTGAAAATTCGATAAATTCATCGCATGGTGAGACACGCCCTCAATTCGGTCAAAGTTTGGTTACCGCCCGCGGTCTTGATGTTCTTTGGTGCAAGTCGCCCTGATGAAAGCCACGCGTTGAAAGGCATCGCGCGCTCACGTGACAGTACATGTATTCAATTAAGCGCGTTTAAGCTTTGCCTAAGTGCATAATATAGAAGGCACTGCGATATGGTTTGATTTGCTTATTAAACTATGTAGAGTTGTTAAAATAACAACAGAATTACTGCATTATGACCACTTTATCTTGCATATGATTAATTAATTGGCCTGATCTATTCTTGGCTGCTTTGTTCGAGAGACTTCTATCGTTCTACTTCATGTGTACCTAGACCAGAAAGAGAATGACGTCACCTGTTATCGATAAGAGCTTCCCGGGCTATCCCCGGTTATCGGTAGCTTTGACCTTGGTTGCCATGGTAGCAACGATGGAGTGTTTACTTCCAATCAGAACCGAGGCCGTGGGACGAGTGGCCGGGATTATTTGGGTCTAAGCTACAAGTTGCACGAACAACGCAAAATAGATCCATTCACTTAGCTACTTCAAGCTGGACCTTGCTTTCTTCCTTTTTCCTCCTCTTCCTCTCTCCTCTCATCCATCTCTTAACATCAAGCTTACTACTACTAACCAAAGCAGGTTGTGTTTGTCTGTTCGTTCTTGTTTCTGCGTCCTTCATCGCATCGCATCTGCATTCACACTTTCACGGCCTAGCGAGAATCTACTTGTTTGCATGGGTTGAGTTTGCTTGTCCACCGTGAATAACTTCATCATGTCTTCCGAGGACAAGTACGAAACGCTGGAGAAGATTGGTGAGTCTATCGAGTTAACAGCACTCGTCTCGATGCGCCGTGCTATCAATTGAGCGGCAACTCTAACTCACCGTCTTCTTCTAGGCCATGGCTCCTTTGGTATTATCCGCAAGGTCCGTCGCAGGACAGACGGCTTCATCATGTGCCGCAAAGAAATCTCATATCTACGCATGTCCCAGAAGGAGCGCGAACAACTTCACGCCGAGTTCCAGATTCTATCGCATCTGCGCCATCCAAACATCGTCGCCTATTACCACCGTGAACACCTCAAAGTTAGCCAGGACTTACATCTTTACATGGAGTACTGCGGGAATGGCGATCTCGGCCGCGTTATCAAGGACCTCGCGCTGAAGGGCCAGCGAGCTCAGGAAAGCTTCGTCTGGAGTATCTTCAGCCAGCTCGTCATGGCGCTTTACCGATGTCACTACGGTGTTGACCCTCCAGAGGTTGGCGCCAACGTGCTTGGGTTGACACAGGGAAACGCTGCTGGCGGGCCCAAGGTTCCTGCTGGAACAATGACTATTCTACACCGAGATTTGAAACCTGAGAATGGTGAGACCTCGACAGCGGATCCCTTTGTTTACGATATTCGAAACTGACTGTGTTTTAGTCTTCCTTGGCGAGGACAACTCTGTCAAGCTTGGAGACTTCGGTCTCTCCAAGATGATCAAGTCCCACGACTTCGCTTCTACCTATGTCGGCACCCCCTTCTACATGTCTCCTGAGATCTGTGCCGCGGAGAAGTACACATTAAAGTCCGATATCTGGTCTTTGGGTTGCATCATCTACGAGCTCTGCGCACGAGAGCCACCCTTCAACGCAAAGACGCATTTTCAACTTGTGCAGAAGATTAAGGAGGGCAAGTTCCCTGCCCTGCCCGACGTTTACTCTCCCGAACTTTATCAGGTTATCAAGGACTGCCTCCGTGTGAACCCTGATCGAAGACCTGATACTTCTGAGCTCCTGAACCTGCCAGTGGTCAAGCTTATGAGGAAGGAGAAGGAGGTTGTCGACCTCAACAAATCTCTCCGCCTCAGAGAGGATGCTTTACGTAAGAAGGAAAGGGACCTCAATGAGAGGCTTGCCAATATGGAGAGAGAAAAGGACGTTATCCGAGACGAGCTGGACTCATCGCTACGGAGAGAGTGGGAGGTTAAAGCACGTCTCGAGATTGACCGTCTTGCCAACGCAGAGATCGAACAACTCCAAAGTCGCTTCGAAGCCGAGGTTCAGGCACGCGTCGAAGCTGAGCTGCAAAAGAAGACGGTAACATTTTCCGGCTCAAGACCTGAGAGTCGAGAAGATGAATATGCCTCATCAATGGGCAAGTCGGATTATAAGTCCGACTATCCTCACTCTTCCATTGGTGGCAGCGAGGTCGAGTTCCCCTCCACAACAGATCTCACTGAGTACTCCATCGATAGCCCCGAGGCCCCTCGAGAGAGTAAGAAGACAGCTCGCACGCCTTTCAGCCGTGCACAGACCATGTTCGTCGGTAATCCCGCTGGTACACCAATGGATATCGAGATGAACTCGCCAAGTCCTATCGCTATTGCGTCGCTATCTCTTTCTCCTCGTCGCAATGGCAACACTAAGGCTCCTACCACTGCCAATGCAAACATCTTTACCGCCAACGCCAATCGAAACTCTGCCGATTCCCGATGGGATCATCCTCGCGATACCTTGTCCGATTCTGAGGATGAAGACGTTGTCCCATCGCCGACACGAAACATCAAGTCTTCGAAGAACCCCTTCACCTCCAAGACACGACCTGTCCTCACTTCTCAGAAGTCGTGCCCCATGAACCGCCTCAAGACCCAACCATCAACATCGGGCTTTGTGTCTAAGCAAATGCCTCCACCTGAGGCTCCGAGGTCGCCCACTCGCCGTCTGAGCAAGATTCCCTCAGCAGCAAACCTCCAGTCCGAGGCCAACAGCCAGGGCTTGACACGCGCCTCATCACTCAACAACAAGAAGAACAGCAGCAGCACCGATGATGTTTTGGGCAAGGTTGCTGCTAAGAATAACATTCGAGGCCGAACCCTCGTCGAGCTTCAGCAGGCTCGTGCAGGCGGCCGTCCCATGAGCGCCATCGTGATGCCCAGCACAGGGGAGAACGTCAGCCCCAAGAGGGCATTCCGAGATCGCATCGGAATTGAGCGCAAGTCAAGTGGTGACGAGCCCGTCGCTGTCTGGGATCCGGAACGAGACGAGATGCCTAGTCCTTTCCTGGTCCGACAGCGACGGATCGCCCGGGTGTAGGCCGCCTCCGTGCTAGTCGCATGAAAAGAAGTAATGATGAAGAATGCTGGTGTGTGGTTGCGGTTTTGTTTTTTATGCATTAGAGGCGAGCATCATGATATTGCTTTGCAGGGTCTACGTTACCCTAACATACCTCTTTGTCTCTCGTTTTGATTCCCCCTTTCATTTGTCTTACCGCAAGCTGAGAGGGAAACGAGAGGCTTTCCCGATGGATATCCCCCTCACACGTGAGGGTTTGGAAATGATACATGGAAACACTTATGGGCGTTTTTGGCGCGAGCACAAGGATCATGGCATGCATGGAATGGAATGGGTTGTTGCATTTTAAATGCTCTGTTGGTGTGCTTGTTACTTTTAATGGACAAGGATTTTAGCATTGATTGTTGTTATGAGTTGAACGTTTAAACTACTTGCGAGGAATGGTGGGATTGGATCGAATTCGGTTGAGTTGGATTGGGCTGTTCTTGCGTATGTTTATTCTTAGACGTTGTAAAAAAGATAATGACACACTCTTCTACATACATATCCGACCTCTCAAGCCTCTTTCAATCGGGTGAATAGCATTGTTTGGCCCCCAAATCTTCAAGGCCTTCTTATAGGAACGCATCCGCACTTTAGAACTCGGTGAGCATCCAATGAAATGAGGAGCCGTTAAAGTGCAAGATAACCCTTGTCTATTCAAGGCATACAACGTCATTGGACAATCCATATCATCATGAGAACGGATGTGTACCCAACTTACACCAACTCTCCTCCATCATGAACCCAACTTACAATGTCGTCTCCCCTTCTCGCCTCATTTTCCAGCGCCAATAAAAGAACCAAACTGTAGATATATACTTTCATCTAGATCATAAATCTCTTTTTTTTTTAAATCCACCTGTCGAGTCCAGCCTTAATCTTCACACACACGTCAGCAACTATACTACAGCCCTTTAGTGTTGGGCATCACTGCGTCTCCCCATAAACGATGCTTCACCCGCCTTGCATATGCATCCCCAGAGCTGCACCCCAGAGCCAGTCGTGTAGGTGAGGCGTTCGACAATGTAAAAGCACGGCTCGAAGTGGTCCATTAAAAAGCACGATGCGGTGAGAGCTCTCGTGATGAGCATCGCCATTGGCAGGGACATCCATGCCTTTTGTCATTAGCGTCACATCATGAGAAACAGTCTTCCAAAGAATTAAAGAAACAAAGGTACATGTCGTAGTCAACGTTTGTTATGACAATACAGTAATCAACAAGGGGTATTTTTCTCCAAGCACACGCTTCAACACCAAATTTGTCTGAGTAAGGTAAGGAGCCCAAGCATCTGACACAAATGCCCGAGACACAAACATATATCCAATAATAGGCGCTATTCAACGCCAAAGTAGCACCAAACTGAGCCCAAGAAAAAGCAGATAGTAGACAATAATAGCAACAAAAACATTAAAAAATAGGCCAGGCCGTGAGGCCAATTCCATCTTGCGTAGACGTAGCGCAGCGTGTTGTAGCCGTGAGGCCCATCAATCTTCCAAAATTCCCACGTCCCAGGTTCCCTTCCTGACCGTTGATTCGTCATGGCTATAGACCGAGCCTGAGAGCAAAATGCATTTCGCGATGCAAGGAGCACGGCGGTCCTGTGTAACCCGCGCAGGACTTTGTCTCTTTTTCGAACTGTCCCCTATTTTCTTTTTCGAAACTTTTCTTCTTTTTTGGACTTTTGTTTTGCTGTAACAATATTTTGTAAGTGAATAATCTCCGGCCACACCTTCCCGCCATCCGGTAGGCGATCCGTCTAGTGCCGTGAACGATGAGAACTGCTGTGACGATGAGAGTGGCCGTGACTGCGATGAGAAGAAGAATGGTGCGACGAAGAGTGCCGGTGTCGGCTCGAGCTACCACTACTCTCAAGATCCCGCTCCAGGGTTTCAACTCTTGACCGATAGCCCTTGACAATCTCCTTGATGTGGGCGATACGGTCGAAATCTACCTCGAGCTCATCCAGCTGCTGAAGAATCTCGGTATACCGAGCAATTTCTGCGTCGGCGCCTCCGATGATTCCATCAGCTTCGTCATATTGCAGTTGGGTAAATCGCTGCGCTTCATGACTCAGGTAATTAATCCGTTGTTCGATACTAGCCATAAGATGATCAAAGTAACGACCTAAAGCAGAAAGCGAGGAGCTGTCGAGTAGTAGAAGGCCTTGGCTACTGGCGCGACTAGCGGCGCGCGAGCTGCTGGACCCCCCTCCCAGTGCCGCCTGCCCTTGGCGAAGCAGCTGGATCTCCTCGTTGGTGAGCCCTAGCTGGGTGTCCGGAACAGCCTGTGAGGACATGACGGGCAGCAGCTGGAGGGGCTGCTAGCTATGGCGTGGGGAGACCAGGTAAGTCGCAAAGTAGGCGGCTGTAGTTGAGATTTGGGGGGTCAAGTAAAGGTTTCGGTTTTTGGGATCGTCGCAGTAAAGCAAATGGTTTGAGAATGCGGTATGAGCCGAGCAGGTGGGCGAGGAGAGATTCGGTTTGTGTATAAGACCGCTGCGGCAACTCGTGACATGGGCTATGTTGGATGGGAAGAGACCGACCGGCCGATGGCCTGTTGACACGATTGGGTGAAGAACACAGCGTTGGTAATGACACCAATGGACAAGATACCACGGCGCACAGAATCGACAATGATAGAGAGATATGCGAGGAGGATCGCAGCGACGGCAAGGGTGAGGATGATAGCGGGTGCGACGGTGCTAGAATGGGCGTGGGGTGTGCTGCGCAGAGCATCATGATATCGCGGCCAATACGATCATGAGCATCATCGGTGGTGTTGAGTCGGTTTTCAGTAGTTTCGGGATGTCAGGTAGTTCGTCTGGAGGCTCCCAGACCTCAGAGCGCCCGGAGAGAAACGAGGAGAAGTAAGAGAGAGCGATCGAAGGAGTTAGGTCTCTTTGGGGAATAGACGGAAGAGGTGTGATTGGAGAATCGGCGGAGGAACCCAAGAAGACGGAATTGGGCTTGAGGTGGAGGGTGGGGGAGATGGACTCGAAGCAACAAAGTACCGGTACGTATCGTTTCGTAGGTAAGGTCGGTCGGTCGAGTAAGGTATGGAGGATGGAAGGCCCGTTTCGGTGAAAGAGGCAGGGATGATTTGACGAGGGGGTTTGCTTGATGATTGCGACCCAAAAAGAATGATGTTTTCTTTGGTGTGAGGATGTAGTGTGGTGTGGTCTGGTACTGCTGTAGAGCGTATGGTGACAAATTTTGATATTGTTGAAAGGTATCGTAGTCAGACTGAACCAAGGTTGATCATTAGCCTCTATCCTCGGCTGTATGAAAGGTAATTAATTAGTTAATTAATTAGGTGATGGTGTTGAATAAGAGAAGAACTAACCTCCACTACCAAAGTTGTAGCGTGATATGGATGGATGAGATAAGATGGGGAAGGAGGATAATTGAGAGGTGGTTGCGGTTACAGCTGCGGTTGCACAATTTGGTTACAATTGCACGTGCAATTGCAATAGCAAACAATCAATTAATCCAGCCGCGGTCAAGGCGAGGGCGGGCGAGTAATCGTTTATCACTTTATATAGTAATATTAAAGTTGATGCCCGATTGATTGATTAATTGATTGCGCTGATAGACAAGTGAGGTAAGGCAAGGCAGGTACTGACAGAGCGGTCACTGATGGAGCTGGGAGCTCTTACAACCAGCCAGAGATAGCGCGCGCTAATTGGAGCTCCCTGTCATTAAACGACGATCTCAAGAGGTCCAAGAGTCGGCTCTTTTTTTGCTTCTTCTGCCTTGTCTCTTCTAAATCAACCGGGGAACGATAGATGAGAAAGACGCAAGGCAAACCAGCAAATTAATTCCTGGTACCAACACTGAAGTGAACTGGAGGGCCACTGCCGTTTGCTGTATTCAGGCCTGACAGGGTATGATTTAGGCGTGAACCAGGACCAACTCGGCGGCCATGATGCTGGGGGGGGCATAAAGGTCGGTGAGAAAGAAACCGAGAACCCACGGTGAGAGAGATCTCGATGGTTATTGATGGCGCTGTAATAGCGAGGAGAATATGAATCAAAGAGGGAGAAAAAGGGGAAAAAGAAAAGAAAAGAGAGGAAAAGGAGGAAACAAGAGTTAAAGACAAAAAGAAAAGTGTGGCTTCTTTTATTGAGGTCGACTACGGAGTATAAACATGTTAGACGACAACTTCACACAAATCAGGAGATGGATCATGATACAATACACGTCCACGGGCAAGAGCAAACATACGACACCTTAATTCTAATTGCCTATTCCATGAGACGGAGATGAATGACCATGCCCGGGAACTCGGATCATGGGCCGTATATTTCTCACTCAGTGAGACTCTCTATACTACCTTGGTAGGTAAGTTAACTCACCTCGGTTCGGCTTCCATGTTGATACTAGACCCAGACACAACAAATATTAATGATTCCCATGTTGGCTTTTCTTTTCCGTGTCTCTGCTGACCATGACCTACATACAAAGTAGGGTCTATCCCATGCCTCACCATCACCACCACGAGCCACATTTGGCGGAGGCAGCCACCGCGGGGATCCAAGCTGAGGAGCCCCGAGCACGACATGTACTCCATTGTATTCCATTGTCTGTAACATGTACAAGACAATTGCTGTGATGGCAGGTCAGAGATAAAGTGCGTACATGAATTATCGTGACGATTCTCCGCCGGCGACTATCAACACACACACACACACACACACACACACACACACGGATATCCCCAGGTACTGCCCAAATTGGTAGGTGTTAATGTCATGCGCACGTGTATCTCCCGTCCGATCAATGCACTCCCTGTTAGTTCGCTGTACAGTACTTACACCTCCAATGCAGCTCGGATTCATTCTACAACACCAAACCAAGAAGCGTATCAATCGCGACATCAGCCGACGCACGAGCCCAGCGCCTACTGACTCAGCCTGAAACCCTCCCTCATCACACAATAAGTTGACTCTTGCCCATGTCTCATACACAGGTAATAAGTAAAGAAACACAATCAACTCACTAACTCTGCTCTGTCGATCCGGAAATCGGCAGCCATCTCCCCGAAACACAAACCCCCAATATCAATGTGTGATGACTTGTGGCGCGCGCCAGACGAAACACATCCCTGATACAGCACATCACATCACATCACTACTCAGCACTACACACCAAAAGGATAAACTACGATAATCATTACCCGTTCGTTTGCTTGTCGAGTTCGTCTCAATACGTGTTGCAGTTCGTCTCGCTCTTTTACACTGCAGGTCCAGATGCATATTTTCTGCAGATGCGTGTCTGCATCATGCAACTACTGCTGACCTGCAGCACTATTGAGCCTTAACATGACGTCTATAGCTATTCAGCAGCTTTACTCACTCATCCACAGGCTCATCCCTTTCATCAACCTCGGAACATTGCCGTTTCTCTGCGCCTCCCCCGGCCTCGCAACAACCTGAACTGCCGCATCTTATCCTCAGATGATACCCTTTTTTCTTCCCGGTCCAATTTGCCTGTTCTCTTCTTGCGTTGCATCGAGTGGCACGAGGACAGCCAAAGGATCGTGTCAAATGCAGCTTGCCGCTGCAAGTAATACCACCCTTATTTGTGCTATCAGATGTTGTGCGCCGACTTTAAAGACTGGTCCTTGGTCGATCCAGCCACGAGCAAGCCATGCCGTGCTCCCTTGGTAGACTTTTTTCTTCATACTAGGCAATCATCCGGAGATCCTCTAGGGCGCCATGCTGTGTAACAAACTAATGTGCTAACCCAAGCTCATCGTCAGCGATGCCCATGTTGCTATCATGCATTGACCTGACCACTGTTACAATGCTCGTTTGTTCTACTTAAGTCGCATTATTATAGTAGAAACACGATCGAGAAAATTTTTATGTGTGTATCTCGGCGTCTTAAGTTCATATCAAACTTTTTAGGGGTAGGTGAGCATCAGTGTCATAGATCCCTAGCCATCAACACTCGCCCAAATGGCAGGCAAAATGACACTTCACTCGTTTAATCGCACATATACTAAGTCTTTCAAGCATCATTATATAACATAACAATTGCTTGTCTTCTAGCGAAGTTCTATTTCACTGGAACAACATAAACTCCCGGGTCCATGGGGTTGTTGAGACCAGTGCTCTACAAGAGGCTCAAGTACTTGCGCAACATATGATTCTCAGCACTTCTCCAGGATACTGTAGCTATTTTCTTGACTCATAACTGATGTCATAATCTGTAAGTTGTGATGTAGCTGATGTTAATCCTTGTAGAAGTCTGTCGTACACTGCTGAGTGTCAGTCACAGGTTCTCACCAATCCAATGGCCTATTGACTTAGGCCTTTACATCGCTTATACTCGTCAATTCCATCGCCTGTTTATGTCTCCAGGGTTGACTGACATGTATAATTCCGCGCTTCTGGTTATAAAGCCCGAGTCACATCAGGTTGGGTGGCATTCCACGAGATTCTTGGAAGCCACAGCTATTCCCACCTCAGTGCTGATAAGTCAGGCTATGATTTTCTTATTTTCTATTAGTTCAGCTAATACAATATCTGCTGTCCCAAAACTTGTTTATGTCGAATGGATTATAGAGCGCTGTACTGCTCGAACCTTCTTCAGCTCTCGAAAGGGGAAAGGCTTTCGTATCGGTGTTTATAGAAGAGAATGAATATAAGCGACTACAATTCCATCCCGTAAAGTCAAATAGCCTCATGAGACTGAGTCTTGTAGTCAGATGTCATACTTCTTGATTGACCATCGGAGTCTTGTCTTCGCAACTCATCTCTATCAGCCATCGTCCTCATCTGGCCAGTTCCAGAGATGACATGGTGACATTCATAATTTACCATCCGATACATCGAGTCCTATGCCTTGTAGACTTTAATAAATCTAACAGCAAGGTCATCGCCATGGGGCATGTTTGACCTTTGGAGGCCTCGTTTGCTGGAGACTTTGAATCGGCATCCTATGCTAGGACTCTTCAATACGCAATGGTTCCTCCGAGACAAACATTCTACGGCTCTTGTAATTCAATCATGAGTCCCTGTATCTCTTGACTCTTATGATGTTTTGACAATGGTATAGCATGTTTCAGGCTTGAACCAATTCAGGGGATTGTCTGGAGACAACGGGCAAGCTGCCAGGAAGACCAAAGTCATTGAGCCTAAGTATGCAGGTAGTCTACGTATCATGCAATAGCCATCTTGTGCGTGATTTTCTGTTCTCTATTTGTTGCGGTCCATATAGTACAAATGTTCTGTTGCTTGCATGCGTTAACAATTGATGCATCGTTATCTCTCTGCAACCCTCATGGGCGTTGGCTGGTATATCTTACCATGAGCTATGTGTATCAGCAGCTCTCCTCCCAGATTATATTAGTTTTCAGTGCCATTGTTTCTATTGAAACATCTATCAAGTTTTCTATCACAAAGGAGCTCAACTTTTGCAGTGACTTGAGACTTACATGAACTGGCTTGCACTTCAGGACTGGCCGGTTTAGTCCCAACTATGGCCAGATACGGTCTGCACTTCCGCTACGTTTGTCGTTCTATAGTCACATCTAGTTAATATTCATGTGAATGGGTCTAGACACATGAATCGCTGTTTTCTATGGGTTTGAAGCGTCTCCGGACACTTGGTACCCGGTACCCGGGTGTCAGTATAGAACATATTCTTACATGAAGTTCTCATCCGCAATAAGAAGTAAAAACCGTCAGGCCAGAATAATCTAGAACAAAGTCGACTGTCACAATCCAAAAATTCTTCGCCAAGGAAGTCAATCATATTTGTTCGCCTCTTTCGACGTCATTGTTTAGGGTAGCTCGAACCATCGGGGCGACAACTTTCAAGGCCATATTACCAATTGTCCCGACAGGAAAGGCTTCCCGCAACGTCATAATAAAGAAGTGTCCTTTCCATTTGCAGTAGATTGCTCTTGTCCGTGTCACGGCAATTGCCGGTAGCTGGTATGTGAGTGACATGCCGCCGGGGAACTAACCTACCGCGATAGCCTCAACTCGTGACTTGAAGCTGTCATTCCGAAATGCAAGGAGAAAGCAAAGCGCTCTAACTGAGGACCCTGAAGCGAGATCGGAATCCCCGGCAATAATTAAGAATTGACAGCTTATCCACACCGCGACTCTGACAAGCTGACACTGAATCAGTAGTGTTCAGGTGAAGGACATGTCAAGAATCACCTCGACAACCTTGTGTAACCACAATACATCGCTGACTGTCTCTAACACATGTAGGAAACTCCTTGCATCTGACACAGGCCTTGCTGCAGCTAAAATTCTCTATCACAGACAATCTGCAGGCCGCATACCAGCTAGAAGCGGCCGTCAGCTTGAAGAGTCAAGACAATACCCCGGCATGTATCAATAATGATATCCAATAGCAGCCTCACAATCTCAATCCACTCATTCAGGGACGGGGAACTATCGATAGTAACTTGAGTCTATGACGGAGGTTGGTAATTCCGTATAAGCCTCTATTATCGTCTGAACATTTGGGAGTGAACACGAGGGCGGTGAAACAGGTTTCAACTCGAAACCATGGAGAATCAGTTTCGTTTGAACTCAGAAGGCAGAATGCAACAGAGACAGTGAAATCGGTAGTTTGCCCAATATTGAATGTCTCCGTGCTGTAAAAAAAAAAAAAAACAGGGAGACAGAGTGGTAAGGTAAGGATTCTCCACAACTGGCTGTGTCTCCCGCAAAATGAAACAAAACATTCCCTTCAGCAACCTCACCAAAAAGCAAAATATTCGCCGAACAATAAGACATTTTTACTCAATCCTAGTCCGTGCTTTGAGTTGAGGCTTGTTCCGCGTACAGATTCTGCGCATCCAAGTACAAGCATCAGTGTAAGGGTTCGGTCCCAGGCGACGATCACCACAAGCACATATAGAGTTTGGAGAGAGTCAGTCGCCAGTGTCAGTGTAAGGCAAAAGGATGGATCTGTCATGTCTAGGACAGAGTGACATCGCGTGGCCTCTTCCCCTTCGGGCTTTCTTGCTTTTGAAGCGAAGTGCGCTTGGCCACAACCTGGCCCCTGCTCCCGAGACCTGAGACGCTCCGGCGTGGGCCCCCTTTGAGCCAGGGCTTAGTGTTTCTACCGACCGGTACGGTACTGTATTTGCTTTTTTGGGTCACGGGCTGTGCGTCGAATCTGCTTATGTGAAGATGATAAAGCTTGTCTAGTTGGAGAGTACGTACACTTACTTGCAATACTGTCCACGTATAGACCCGGTGCGCGGCTGTTGACTTAGTACCTACCATGACATGATCTTTTGGCTCTTCGCTTGGGGTATAGTATGATGAACTATGATTGACAGAAATGAAGATCCATCAATAGGGTCGCAGCATGCTAAATTAAGTGCTGGGGACTCACAGTTTATTTGCGAGCCCTTGAAAACCTTGTTGTTTAGTCCTGATTCAAACACCGACAACAGGGAACCGAAGCTGACGATGTTCGGGCTCAGGCTCAGGATCAGGCTCAGGCAGGTTCAGATTCCACAGCCTTTCAGCTGACCTGACCTGACCTCCCTCGATTCCCGAAGTCGATCCCGTTTTCACCAAGGCCCAACGTGGCAATGTGTCCGATGTATAGTTGAGTGATTTGTGAGATGTTTCTCCTCAACCTAGTCAGGAGTGTGATATCAAACTCTCGTTTAGATGGCTTGCGACGCAGTGGCTGGCTATACTAAGCTTGGCTCAGTTGACTTTTACGACGAGGTGACATGGTCTGAGACGAGAAATGACGAACGACTGCTCACGAGCTTGGCGATGACCCTGTTCTGTTTGATGAGGACGTCTTACAAGTGGGTTAACATCGTGAAAGTAAGTTTCTGTGCCTCTCTCTCCCGAGTCAGTCTGCCGCAGAAAGTTGGCAAGCTACCTGGTCAGGTTGAATCTGGGAAGACGTTAGATGATACTCGGCTAGGCGGCAAAAGCAAATAGGGATCACGGAAAAGCAGTTACTTCCAATAAAGCCTGGCTCTAAGTTGACAGGCACCGGGCGCGGCGGGTTCTAGCGGAGCTTAACCTTTTGCATGGTAGGGCGCTGGAGTATTAGCAGCAGCATTAACATCAGTCAGTACCAGTATGTCTACATGTAAGTATAGCAAGGCAGGATAGGAACCCTCGTGGAACAGGGTCTCTGTCGATCAATATCCTTGATTGACAGAAGGGATGAATCCTCAACTCTCCTCCTGAGTGGACACAGTGGATGTCGATATGGCCGACGGCACAGCCATGAGAGGAAAGGACTGCGGCAAACTCCGCAGTCATACTCCATACTCCATGCCATAGCCATGGTCCATATTGATACCCCGTTGCAGTGCGTTGACATGCCACCCTCGATGCCTCAGCTGTGATCTCGGAGTGTTTGAGGTGCGGGATGGATCGAGGATTTGGGTCAAGAACGGAGAGGAGGGAGTGACTTGGCCCTGCGGTGACGAGTGTGATTCGGTGACCCCTATGCTTTCACGGCCCGACATGCCATATCGTTTCCAAGAGGATGGATCATGGATGGGTAGATCTCCCATGCGTAACAGGGAACATGACCTTGTGTCGCATCTTCATGAGGTGCCCACAGCCTTGCGGACGATCCAAGCTTGAGAGCGTTGTTGTTCAACAAACTCAGTTATTGATGTTTATACTATAGCATGTAGATGCAAGTTGGATTCTTATGTGCACCGTTATTGTCATGAGGCCATCAGTGGCGGTCTCATTGCAACCACCGCAA
This sequence comes from Fusarium xylarioides, assembly GCA_013183765.1. Classification (NCBI taxonomy): domain Eukaryota; kingdom Fungi; phylum Ascomycota; class Sordariomycetes; order Hypocreales; family Nectriaceae; genus Fusarium; species Fusarium xylarioides. Next base: position 53,932 of record SRZU01000041.1, on the reverse strand, counting down.
GAAAGGGAGACTCTAAGGTGATATAACAGTTACACAAGGCGAAGCTGACTTGCTGGACATGCAATGCATGCGCAGTTGGTCTCTCAAAACGATGCCATTATGTCATGCAAAGACGGTGAAGAGTAGATGTAACGGTTTCCTGACTCGAAGCGAAACCCAGGAACTCCCTGGTTGGTACCCGCCGTTGCAGTGCCATCGCGGGTGGGCAATGGAGCGATTGTCCTCCTGCACTCCGTACTATCTCTGTCTCTTTTTGCCGCCAAGGGGCCGCAAGATGAGACGCAACAAGCAATGAAATCACATTATCAGTGGAAGATCTCAGGGGGGTAAAAAACGAAAAGACACAAAAAGAGGAGAGACAAGACTCAGAACGGAGTATCGATCAAGTTTGGGAAGAACCCGGCAGTTGAGTAGAGTTGGCCCCTGCGTAAGCAAGCGAGAGCGTTGTGATGACGACGATACATTTGGCATGGTTTGTATTGGATAGTTGTCGATGTGAGTGGGATCTTGTGAGGTTGGGGATGGAGAATGATAGATTAGACAGGACGGACTAACATCGGCAAACCTGACTGAGTGACTGACTCTGATATTGATTGTCCTTTTTCACCTCCTGCTTTTAGCAACAAAGTTTAAGACACGAGTTAGCCGAAGAGATTGAAAATGGATCAATTCGATGTGATGTGATGCGATACGATGCAATACGATAGATGACAAGGTAGGGATAGCCCGTCCATATGTCGTCCGGACTATAGCTTTACAAAGTGTAGAAGCGTCAGGTCATGAGCGCAAAAGAGGCTACTGAAGAATTAAATTGCAATATCAGAACCCATCAGTAATAATAATAAACGCAAAGACCATAAACAAACACGGACGGCATCACGAGTCTGGAATCTTTGGGAGTTTCAACAGGCTTGATCCTGATAAAACCTCGTGCTATTACAATGGATGTCATCCATGCCCTGGGCCCTTTGCCCGTTTTTGGAACCAGGCTAAGGTACGGCAGTGAAGGAGGAGGGAGGGGTGCGCATGGTCGTAGCGTGCCCTCTCAGTGTCTGTGTGATTCCAGGGTAGAACCCCTGCTGGAGATCCCTGCCCCGTGCCGCCGGGCCACACACCCCCTGTGACGGGCGTTTGCTTGCTGCTGTGCCCCCCTGGGGTTTAGCGCGAGGGCGCTAAGATGAAGATGCAGACAGCCAGACACCCTTGAAATCTGGCTACCTTACATACTGTGGAAGCGCCCTCGGAGCTGGGGGTCAGAGAATCGGAGGTGTGCGCCTATAATCAAACGTCTGGGCGTCAATCCTCACCCTCGGGAACTCTTAATAATGAACCATCCATCGATGAGGTAGTACTGGGCTGTAGGGAAGGTAGGGTAGGCAGGTTGTGGTGATCCAGGGAATTTTATATGGATGCCTAGCTGATATATGGAAGTACCCATGCGATACATTCCATATCACTGTGTCATCCCATGCATATCCCGTACCTCCCTGGTATATGTCGTCGATTAATTCTGAGCCCATCTCCAAACAATAGATCTCATCCATCCCATTGCTATGGTCCTCTAGCAAGCATCACCCCGGGAACAAGACCATGTCTTGCGATCATTTTCCCCCTTCCAAACGATCCAACGTCTTTCTTTCTTCTTTCCTTTGCATTTCTTTCCCTGCGCCCGCCCGCCCGTTATTTCTTAACCGTCACAGATGGATCCAGAAGTTCCCCGCCCAAGAAGAAAAACGTGGCTCTGATGGGATCCCCCCTTGAATGAATGAGAATGAATGATTGAATGAAGCTGATAACACCGCTTCTTTGAGATGAGCTGGGTACCTTGGACCACAGTCAAAGCGTAGAAGCATGAAAGAAGAAAATATCCGAGGTTCTCTGTGATTTCCTTTTTGCGAGTTCGTGGACGTGCTTGGGCTTATGCAATTACGGGTTTCCCGTCGTATTGTCAGTCTGAAGCGTTGAAGATTGTCTGTGACACGACACGTGCGTGTGCTTGTGCGTGTGCGCATTGAAGTCCAAATCAAAGCTTTGAGGCTATCGCAAGGTCAGCCGAAAAGGAATTAATCACTTCAGCCTCCCCCAGCCCAGCCCGTGGACTAAACTCTAGCTTGATCAAATTCCCGTGCTAAAGACACAGCATCATCCGGTGTCATGGTCCTGCTTCTGGTCTGTGTGCCGTTTTCCTGGCTGACTGCGACGTCCCTTCAATTCAGTGACCTCCGGCTCTCACACGCACTAACTTATTAGCATCTTTTTTACCTCAAGCCTCAAGGTACTTTACCTTAGTGATGGGATTAAATCCAGTCCAATTCAATTCAATTCAACTCCCCCAGCCCGGGCCAGCCCAGCTCAAAGCCCCGAGGTCAATGTCGAGTTATTTCCTCCGATGCTAGTCAATCAGTATCACCCGCTTGTCTCAGGCGAGATGGCCTATCGCGTTGTGTCCGAGGTAACACTACGGAGGGTAAGGTACGATAGCTTATTTATTTTTTCTTCTTCCACTGAAGATCGCCATTAATTGTGCATGACTATACCCTTTTCCGGTTACATTCATAATTGCAACTCTGCAAACACCTATACATACCGAGCATGCACTGTACGTACAGTATGTGCAGCAAGGCATTCAATGCTGCTCATCTCGCTCATTTGCAATGCTCTTAATGCTGCAATCTTGAGTATGTACGTATGTACTAATAATAATTACCGAGCACCACAAAAGAAAAAGAACGGATGTGGAAGTCGATCATTCAAGCCCTTGTCCCAGTCCATCAAATACCTTGCCCTTGCCCCTGTCATAACTCACCAAGACCAAGACCAGTCAGTTTCTCTCCAAGTCGACTACTAATTAAGTCAACTCTCACACACAGACCATGAAAAGACACGAGGCAGGCGGAGTAACAACCCGAACCGGTCCGCCCAGCCCTGACTTGAGCATGAGCATGAGCCTGAGCAACATCAACAGAAGCAGCAGAAGGTGAGGGAACCCCAGGTTTAGCATACCTCACCCCTACCTTTCTCTTCCTTTCCTTACCTTAGCTGCTTATGTAGGTAGGTAGGTAGGTAGGTACCCTACCCCTACCCCTACCCATTGCATTCCTCTTTTGGGTGCCTCTTCTCTCCAAGTTCATATTTGCGCCGACACATCCCCCGATGACTTCCTTCCATTCTTGTCCAAGCTACCCCCAACTTGTCATCAATGACAAAGGGACCCGATTCCTCGGGGCCAGGCACCTTTTATTTTTCGCTCTGTAATCCACACAGATACTACAGGGATCCTCCAGGCTCTTGTTAGATGATGTCGCAGTAGACAATTCCATTTCTTTTTCAAAAACGTCGTATAATCGTCTTGCACGAGTCAACGACGTCACTTCGCTCAACAGTATGGATCCCTTTGGGTCCCCATTCATGCTTGAAAATGGAGTCAATGATTGAATGAAGGAATACGTGAGGGACCAAGAATGCACTGAATAGGTATTGTCATTCATTCATTCATTCATTCATTCATTAGCTGATGTTACAGTTGCAGTTGCAGGGAGATCTTCTCGTCATCACTGCAGCGGTCAAAACCTTCTCAGACCAATCAAGATCCACTCATCTCGTGGTGTCTCACCCGCAAAAGCAAAGCAACAAACAGTACCTTAGTAGCATATGGCAGTGGTACCTTTGAACTTGCAACTAACAGACAGAGACAGAGAAGTTGATAATAAATAGCACATGCTCAAATTTAACCGTTGCCTGTCATGCCATGTCCTACCTGTCCTTCCTTCTTTTGTCTGGTCGCCTCATCCATGTCTATGTGTATCAGCCGATTCCATCTTTGATGGTCCAAGCTGCGCACTCCTCCTCACCTTCTAGCATCATATAGTTCTCCCCGTTTCGGCCACTTCTCCTAATATCCCTATTGGTCGGCGTACGTGGACATCGGTAGAGCATTAGACCGAATTAATTTGCTCCGTTGCTACATGGTCCTTCACTTTTCATGTCTGCATGACTCCAAATTCACATCTTCATCTCGGGCAACGATTGTGCTTTGATCTTGTAATATTTTGATATTCATGGCTCCATAGCCTCCCTGGTCTTGCCTTAGGCGTACCGTATCCGCCTCTCGCTATCTCCGCCGACTCTCATCAGTCGATCTCTTCGCGGCCAATAAAAGAACATACAGTAAGTAGTAAACTAAACGCCGTGCACGATGCTTCGCTAGGTTCTCAAGCCAGTTTCCACCTCTGCGCCGTCTAAAATGACCATAGCTGCCTCCCAAGAAAGTAACAGACAGTATCCGCCAAAGGAATACAATAGTAAAATAACACAATACACCAGACTTCCAGTAATACAGACCAGCGTCGAGAAGAGAATGTAGCTTTTCCTCCCTCCGACTTTTCCCCAGTTGACCACGACGCCAAGCCGGGAAATCCTTAGACATGGGTCTAACCAGGATTTCCATCCCAATAACAAGTGAAAAAGACCGGATCCATCCATCCAGGTCTTGTTGTAATAATGCTCGTTCCGTGAGGCATAATCATCTCGAGCTTTCTTCGGCATTCATCCCTCTTCGTAGAACCATCTCGTCGTCCGACACATATATCCCTCAACCCCGAATCACAGATCCATTAAATTCGAAGCTGTGGCAGCCCCTCTCATGACGTTTCATGTTGCTGCGTACGCTGAAAGCCTTGCCACATCCAGCATGGGGACATTTGAAGGGCTTCTCTCCGGTATGTGAGTGACTGTGGATTCGTAGACTGCTGGGCCTGCTAAAGGCTTTGTTGCAAGTCGGGCAAATATACCGATCCTGGCTTTGCGGGAATGCAGCCGCTCCAGTTGGGTTAAGATAGTGATGGTGTTGCCACGGGTTCGCTCCCGAGGGAGCAGGTGCCGGCATGCTCACTGGTGGGGGATAAGCTTGTGGGAGAGGGCGCTGGTAGTAAGGGTTCATCTCTTGAGGCTGGAGGGCAGGAGGCACCGGTGCCGTCTGGTAATAAGCGCTCACTGGTGCTGGGTTGGCGTATACCGTGGGGTGAGCTTGCTGAGGATAAGGGGCCGTTGCTGGAGGTGTTGCTCGAGGAATAGCTGTTACTGATGCCTGACGTTGTGCATCGGCTTCCAGAGGTGGTGTGGTCTCGTAATAGTATGGTCTTGGTGCTGAGCTTGGATACGCCTGGTTGGATGGTTTCCTTGTGGGGGAGCTGTAGCCTTCGAAAGATGCATCTGTGCTCATAGGTGGTGTAGGGGGAAGCCCACGGTGCGATGACTTGGCCCATTCAGATCCAGCTCGGCTATGGCCATGTGAAGGTGGAGGAACTATGAAATTGTGAGCGAGCCGCCCTTGTGGTCATTATGAAGACGACTTACCTTCAAAGCGAGGAGAATGTTGCCGTGAAGTTGGTGAGGACTCACTCGTGGGTGAGCCGGCATCGGCCAAACCCAAGAGGTTCGAGATTGAGGGTAGAGAGCACTTATGTTCCTCCATTGGGGGCGAAGGAGGTTGATACTGGTCGCGTCGAGTAAAAAAGTGTGTTTCTTGTTGATTGTATTGGTTAGGCATGAAAGATCCAGCTGCTGTATGCATTTGCGGGCGGTCTCGGGATTAACCAGGATTTGCTGGTAGAGGTAATCAACGCAGTCAAGTCAAGGAGCCAGTATTAAGGCAGTATCGTGTCTGATAAATATCGGTGATATTATGGGTGGGGAAATGGAAAGGCACTGGTGAATATTAATGAGGAGCCTTCTGTTCTGCCAAAGTCGTATTCGATGGGAAGAGTTCTTAGAAGCTCATGCTAGATGCGAAATAAGTCGGGGACTTGGGAACTTAAGTAAGTCCTTGGTGTGGGAAAAGGAACCTGTCAAAGGGTGGAGGAGACCCGTCTATCAGATCTGAGGACCGTAGACTTGTTTTGATGCGCCTACGCCCCCTCCAAAAGGGCCTTCCAAGCGCAGCTGTCACAAAATTGGGAGTGGAGCCCTACCGGTGCTCAAATCCTGGGACTCAAGGGAAATCGTTGGCAACTGGACAGGGTCACAAAGGAGACGATAGGCAAGGGCAAGGGCTGAAGGATGCTGACGGGAGGTTCCCTGGTGCCGCTCGATGGGTCTAACCTCTTGAGTTTGTGTTGAGCATCTGCCCCGGCAGTGACGTCCCCACTCATGAAGGGGATGTTGTGACGACTCTGATGGTGATCTTGAGCAAGGGAGGGGCGGTTTGCATGTCTGTCTTGGGTCAAGAGGGAGTGTGTGGAGTGTGGGATACCGAGGTACATACGTATGTACATGCACTCACATCTCTAAGTTAGCGCTCGGCGTATGGGTGTGAGTGAGATCCACGAGTGTGTGTGCTAGAATGCTTGGCCATGCGCCAGGATATCCGTGATCGCCCCGTGGTCAAACGGTCGATAGGCCGGCTGGCTGGCTGGCATGTAGAGGTACGTACATACAGCACCATCTGTATCAGTATCAGTCGCTGTAAATCGCTATCCCTGCCCTGCTCCCTAAGCATGACTTTCGTGGGGTCTCATTTGCCTGTGTCGATGCCATCGAAGACATGTCCCCTGGCTCTAACGACCGTGCCCTTTCCCGCTCCTAAACCTCTGCCTGCCTGCCCGCCCTCAGGCTCACTTACACTCATCTCAATGGATCGTGCATTAAGTTCGCCGAACAAGGCGGTAGTGTTTGTGCGTGGTGACCTTAGCCCCAAATCAACCAAAAGCTCTCCGGCGCCGGGAGTTCCACGCGCCCGGCCGAGATAGGGTGTCCACCTAACCTGGAACCTTGAGCCAAGCGTGCCATCCCGGCCGCCGCGCTGCATCGAGTTCCGGACCACCGTTTCCTTATTCGGTGTCAGAACCGTTCCTAGTGCTCAACTCTCGTTCTATCCTGGTTTCGTCGCTGTGGCCTACATTTGTGTGTATGTACATAGTCGACAAGCCTCTGAAGCTTCCAATAGCTTACCCCAGAGCTGATCCGGCGCCCGCTCTCGAGTTTGATGGACAAGCGACGAGAAGATCGGTCCAAATAATTATTTTGGTACAACGCAATGCAACCTCTTGCGTGTCCATGATGAAATCTTTAGATGGATGTTGAACTTTAGATCGTTTCCGGGGCCTCAGAATTCACTGGGTGATCTGCTCGCATTTTCGTAATTTGCCGGTTCAAGGCTCGATTGTCAAAATACAGCATTCATTCCATCTGTTCATTGGTTCTCACGCGGAAGCGTTTCAACCCGTGGCAGAAAACCCCCTTCCACGCAGTTAATTGTGCCGGCCACGTTCTCTTCCAACGATGTGAAGATAGGAATTGGACACTAGCTTCTATTAGTGAAGAGAATAAGCTTGTGTTTTCATGTTGGGCTTGGGTACTTTCTAGCTCTCGAACCAAGTTCAGATGATTTGCGCGCAGCGGCGTACCGGCAGTGCAATGATGTCGTCGTATTGGTGCGACTGGTGTTCGTTCGGGCATCAGCCACGCTCCTTTTCGTTTTCACCTGTGTCGTCACTGGCTAAGCAGGCTAATTTGGATGATCGTCGTTTTAGCGGGCACCTCCCCTTCCTCGCTTACACTGGCGGGATTTCTTGGCGTAGGGTTCAGGAGGTGGGTGGGTGTGCAGTCGACAAGCATGAGGAGGGGCAGGGGCATGAAGCCAAGCGTTCGGTGCCCTGCCCTGCCCTGTCTGGTCGACTTCTCCAAGCAATTGGTTCGAAGCAACCAACAATCAAGCTTCCCAGCTCGCGAGTCATGAGAGTAGTATCGTGCGAGGTCCGTAAAAGCACACATAGTAACGCAGTACGTATCCAATCCCTGACTAGAAAGCTGGCTCTGTCAAGTGTTTCAGCGGGATTCTAAACCTTGGGCCATCAACAGACAGACCTGCCGCTATGAAAATATCGGCTCGGGTTGTGGGCGTCAAATGTTTTCTCCAAGGGTGAGCACATTTAGGCTTGGCAAATGATGTTGAGACAAAATAGGACAAGCCATCCAGGACGGCGCGTGTCAAACTTTAAGCGACAACACGTGCCAAGTCCCTCTTGATTGCTTTTTGCCGTGCGATAGTAGCCACGCTTCCGTCAGCCACAGCTGTATCGAGTCATAACTGTATGATGAAGCTTCATACCAAAATGAACTTTCACGCATTCGTCCACAGCTCCGTTCAAAATAGTGTCACCCAGGTTATTGTTGGGGAACAAACGTGTTCCTACCAAGCTGATAGCTGAAGTGCAGAGACATTCAGAGGGCTGGGCTCGTGAATCCTCATATCCCTTTCTCGTATTGGTCCTGTTACGACACAACCCTAGGATGAAATGCGTGATGTGACATGCGTGGTGATTTTGGTTTGCGTCCTATCCGTACCCTCGATCGATTTGCTTCGTCCCTAGTCAGAGATGATCTATCTCAGGTTTGTATGTAGTTCTCCGGGAGTCCCAGAACCCAATGGACGATGGTTAACTAAGATATGCTGATCTTGGCTGCCCAGGGATCTGCTTAACTGTTCTGTCAGTTACTTGGCCGATGAAACGGATGTGTGATGGGCCCTTCCTAAGCGCATGAAGACCCTGTCGACGTCATCGTTAGTCTTCGTATAACAACACTTGTCTGGACAGCGACGGCAATTCTGAGGCACAGTCGGCTTAGCCGTCAGTGGTCTGTGTGGGATGTGGGATAGCCCAATGATCAGCGGGGTGTTGTCTGCCAACTTTGGATTCTCCAGATCCCTTTGGATCCCAGAGTGCACCTTTTAAGTATTTTTGTGGGTTTTGACCCAGTATTGATTGGCTGCTGATCAATCCGCCACAAATACCTACCTTAAGGAGGCAGAGCAGTGAGGCTAGAGGTCCTGATCTGCATGCTGCAGTATTAGATATACCTATATCTAGGGGTAACAGCTATACTAGAGGAAGTATCCTTGATATCAGGCAGCTAATTGGCTGGCCCTTCCAAAGATACCTCAAAGGTGCACTTTGGGATCCGAAGGGATGAAGTGCACGAACTTGTAATGGCGTGTGGAGTTCCAACTCCCAGGCGGCGGATACTGCATAACCCAAAGCTTCAAATAGCTGTTTGAACAGACATACATTCTCAGAGGCAGCAACTACGATTGCATGAAAACAGAAATCTAACGAGAATTGCGGTGTTGGCGTAACTTAGACAATGACGTAACAGCTGAAACATATTTTGTTACTGATGTGGTCGGTTTAAAAACAGCCACAAGCCACTCTAGTTTCTGGGTGGTGAGCAGATGATCGCAACAGAAGGCTGTCGAAAGTCACATAGCGTGCCTGCCAGTGGAAGAACATGACAACGACGGGTTCATCGGACTAAGTATTTGGGGATCTATGTCAACACGTTCGCGGTTAGCCTTGTCTTGCATCGAAACACTACCGAGTGGGAGTAATGTAAATGAATCCACCTTGATCCTTATTTCAAGTACAATCAGTAGGTTGATCGGCCAAAGACCAGAACAACCGCTGTAGGGACTAGAAAGGGGCTTTGGGGGCGCATTCGGCATTTGCTTGGTGAGCCCAAGGGAGCTATTAATCGACGGGTAGTACAGTGGGATGCAAGAAGTTTGAATCCAGGCGCAAGTACCCGCCTCCTTGCGAAGCCGATCAGTAGCTATCCTTTCCCTCTGTTTATGCCAAATCAAGTTAGCTAGTTGCCTACCTGGGCTAGATATCTACCTAATACAGTGGGGGGCAAAAAGTATTCGCAGGTGTGTAAGTAGTTTTAGTAGCTTCTAGCTTCTTTAATTAAGAACCAAATTAAGGCTAAGTACTAGTTACTAATAAGGCTAGGCTACTTACTAATGATTATTAGGTATATATGACCTTAGAAGTTACCCCTGGCTAGCTTTTCATCTGCCGGAACTTACACACCTGCGAATACTTTTTGCCCCCCACTGTATAGCTAGTCACGCTTCTGACAGAACTAGAGCGACAAGGCAGATACTTCATCTCGGATTCAAACTTATTGCACCCCACTGTATGAGCAGACCAGCGCATTAGTTTCACAAGAACGTGCACAGGACACACGGATTACGTATATACCGAAATTAGCTTGGGTACCAGCCGACCGGCAAGCAAAGCGGGATGATGAAGTTGGTGGAATCTGGTTCGATTATGGGAGACTTGATTGGTGGGATTCTAGCCAAGGTTGCCAGGGTCACTTCCAGAACTCGTCGATAGGAGAACAAGGTTTTTGGCTTGAAGAAAATCTGTCGATCGGTCAATTCAGCTCACTGCCCTGCCATGCCCTACCATGCGCTGCGCTGCCGTGCCGAGAGATGCTAGGTTCAACAGAGTCAATGTTGGCGACAAAGAAAAGGATTCAATTTGGGAGGGAAAAGTGATTGATTACCTTAGCCTGAGACACGGGTATTAGCTGATGTGATGCAACGCAATGCAAGGGAGTTAATTAGCATCGGAGGATCGGATTGTGGAAGGTGCACGGTGAGGAAAGGGTATTGAATCATGGAAATGCATTAGACAGTCAGTTCTTTCCCATTATCATCAACACCACCACCGCCAAAAAGAGATGCTTGCAGAAATGCCGCTCTCAGTGGATCAAAGCAGGAGCCCGGTGGAAGTTGGAGCTGGTACTGTACTTGACAGCCACCACAGCATTGTCGGCACATGTCTTACCCGGACGTTAAGCGAACCTACGCCCTGAAACGCCTGGAGGGATAATAGCGTGAGCGTGATACGGGGAATCTAATGGAATGGAATTAAACAGGCTTAATTGTCTTAGTTGACGGGCATTATGAATGACACCTGCGGCTCGGGTTCGCTTTCGCAATATGCGAAAAGAGACCTGATTGTGGTTCAGTTGTTTACTGAGTGATTAGTCAGATCTTATCTCAAAGACTGATGAGATGACTCACACCTGCCTCATCAAAACTCATTTGGGGATGTTCCTTGGAGAGAGAAGGACACAGACAGCTACTACAGAGTCAATCCAGTCAATTGTAAATGGGTGCCCGGGACACAATCAACACGGACCTCAAAGCAGCCTCACAGTTGAATCATGGCATGCGCTACAATGCTGCCTGAACTCATCCGCATGATTCAGGATTGTCCGAGCCTTGAAAACCATGTGCCTCGCTCTCTGCCTCGTCCGCTTACCTACCTATCCAAGTCAGCAGAATAAGCACCACTCAGCCACTATCGAGATCGCTGAACACCATTGTACTTTCTCGATCAATGTATAGCAAGCCTCAACGTCCATCTGGGCACAGAGGAATTGCATGGCATCGCAAAATATGACCAAGATGCGCAACCACTCATGAACTCGTTCGCATCAACAACCCTGACGGATATCTCCGAGATGTTATTGGCCAGTGCCCCCCAAAGATCAACCAGGCATCTCGTTTGGGACCTCCATACCACGAGGATTTCCCAGTGATCTTCACAGATGGCGGCGATCAGCAGGGGATACCCTTGTCTTGTTATCCCAGGGCGCTGGCCACGCGAGATGTGGATTAGACTCGATTTGGAGTTGGGGGCTGCACACCCTTGACGCACCCCCGTCCGCCCTACCTCCACTCGTCATGGTGGCCTGATTTTAATCTCTTGCGTCTCTGTTAGACTTGGACAAAGGTGGAAGTTCCGCTTTCTATCCTGCTCTGGCCTCCCCCAATACACGCGGGCGCGTCTTTGGGGTTGAGGCTTAACAGGACTCACAGTCTCAGTGTCACTACAGCGCTAACAGCACTAAAGTGTCACCGGCTTTAGCACTGCGCCCCAAGTCTTCGCTTGGGCTTCTGGTTTCTGGCATCTGAACGGGCTGCGCTAGCACGACTGCCGAGGTTGATCAATCACGGGCCGACAATGCGAGACCCCTTCCAACTCAAAGTACTGTACAGTCTATCTCAGTCTGCGTGTGCCTGCTAGCTATGGTCAGAGGCCCTGTTGCTTGCTCGCACCCACGGCGAAGTCAGCAACTACGGAGGTCATACATGAAATGAACTACGCCTCTTATCCGCATCCTCCGACCTTGCTGGAACCCTCATGATGCTCGGCTTCATCCACTTTACTAACTCCATTCTGGCGAGCAGAATCCCGATTCTCGAATAGGTTCATTTCCTGTCCAACGGCTTGTTCCGTTTTGGACTTTTGTTATGGCTACAGGACGTGCTCTCACCATCTACCAGCTTTCGATCCCTTGCCCGAGAGTCTGGCGCCCCTGACCTCGTCGACCGTTATTCCCCCCACACCACGACAAGATTGCCCGTTCGGGTAACTCTGGTCCGTGTCAAAGGAAACTTGATCGACTTCGTCCCATGTTATAAAGCGCAACATAAGCCTTTCTCTCCAAGGGTCTCCATGAACGGAACTTCCCGTCATGGACTCTTTCTCTTCTCAAATCAGTCCATCGCCTAAAGGATCGTCGGGACGTCAAGACCCTTTACCCAGCTTTGCCGACTCCAGGATCTGTCGAAGAAGAGCCTCCAGTTCTTGTCCTTGGACGCACGGCTGGTTAGCATGGTGATTCGTTCTTGAGCGAGTGAGTGTCAAGGACTGGTCCTGTCAACTTCATGGGTTGACCAAATGGGGACTTTGCATTAGGCTCTTCTGAGCTCTCCCCTTTCAGAATAGTCACTTTGAACTGGTCCCAGTTGTTGCCCTTGTTGCCAATCCCCAAATGCTCAAACTCGGGCCGTTGAGCTTACCATAGCATCACTAGCGGGCGTGCAGCATGCTGTGATCTCGTTTGCCGCAGGATCAGGATCAGGATCAGTTCAGGGGGTGCCCCAGAGAAACGTTTGGGGGATACCATTCGTCTTCCACGTCATCTCCCATGCCGAGAAACCTCACTGCGTTACTGTCAAGAGTAAACATGTTCGATCGTAACCTCATATACGCCAGTTCCAGCCCACGACTGTCTGTGTTTATGTCATTCACACCCCATGTCTCCTTTCAACTACCTCCAGTGAAGATGTACAAGGACTATCACGCGAATCTTGCAAAAGACCAAAATCCTTCTAGTGAAATGCCGTTCAAAGGATCTGCAGGCAATCTTGAAGATTCGCCGAGAACATATCCTCCTTCTCAAGTAGGACGTCGCAAAAATAATGCTGTGGGTTGCGAGAAGAGTCATGCGCCTGTTGCAATCAAGTCGAGTTCGACGGCTAAATAGGATTACGGCCCGCTGTGTCGTAGGGAGGAAAGATCGCGTGGAGATGGTTGTCCGACTACCTGATCTTGGTGCCAACTGTCTCACAAGATGTGCAATTGATCACCCACACGCGAAAAGACGATGTTTCCACTGTGGTTTGGGATGATCTCCAGATGCACCACTGTGGCGGAGACACGTTAACTATGCCAGGCTCAACAGGGCAACTCAAAAGGGCGGCAAGGGACGATCATGGGGGGAGAGCCACCCCGAAATTCAGTACTGTCACATTTCAGATACCTCCTTGCTGACACCAACAAGTCTTGGGGGTATTAGCCAGTTGACGACACCGTTGCAGCCTTGTTGGACCGAATCTCGATGCTGGCATCCCAATGATGCGCACCCTTCGCCGCCCTCAACCGCCACTCGATAGTCTCAACGCAACATCAATACCAGGGAGCTCTACGAGGTTTGTTGCTGAGCTATTTACGAAAACTGTTTCAAGCACCCTATGTTGCTAATAAGCGCTTTGGAGGAACCCGTTGCTGGAGATCGCTTGCGACCGACATATAACCCTGTTCGATATTAGCTAAACCCACCAACGACCTGGAGCGGTGTTGTTTCACAAGACTGCGACTACCATCATCCATGATACACAAATTAAGAAACATGCACTATTAGACTCGGAATAAGTTGGTGGGCAATCAGCGGATGTCGGTCCTGGCCCCCCGATGTGTTTCATTAGAAACAGCTATAGCAACAGCCTTATCACTTCAGTTGCTGACGCCTCAATTCATCAAAGGGAGAACATCGTTTTGGCGCTTGCCACGGTCCGTTGACGGGATTCTTCCGGGACCGTTGAATGTGCCCCCTTGCTTATGACTAGGATTGTTTCCATGTGGCTTACCACGCTGTTTGTGACTATCAGTCAAAACCTTTCCGCGAAAAACATGGTCTGGAGACAATGCAATCTTGACAAACGTGATGAAAACTATTTACCAGCCACCTCATGGCAGGGCGTGGCAAACATCTGTGGAGTGCAATCCAAAGACAACTTCAGTGGCATGTGGTGATGGAGAAGAAGGGATGGTATTGAACGGATGCAACGTCTTGACACATGTTAGCGCCGACTGCTATTCATAGCTGTCGATCATTACAGCCATGGCTTGAATGCATTCCGAAGATGTTTGCCTATGGCTGGAGGCGAAGCCATATTCGATGCAAAAAGAAAACAAGTCATGCTTGGAGAGCGATTGGTACCCCGATGAGAAAATTTCGAATCTCCCATGTTCGAGTCTAAGCATTGAACTAGGTTTACTTTTGTTGGACATGTTGCTCCCTATTCGTATGTGGTTGCTTGCCCCCATCGTACGACCGTTTCATATTGCTTTTTCTCGATGTATCTTTATGTGGTACAAGAAACCATGACTAAAAACCAGGGACGAAAGACAAAGTCTGACAGAGGTGGTAAAAAGAAAAACAACGACAATGAGAGGATCAGTGACGAGCTGCAGCAGATGGAACAGAACATTCCACAAAATAATTGCTAGTACGGAGTATACAGACAGGTCATTCTGGAGGATGCACAATATTGCTTTTTTACTGGCCTCGGGAGTTGGTTGATACATACATGTCTTCTGCACAGCCAACGGCACGCATTGACCTTTGTACATACACATACATAAACGTTTATGTGTGTGATTGTTTCCGTCAATGGGTCGGGCCTTATGCCGGTGGCCGCGCCCTACCGATCGATAGTCCCAGCTCTTGTGTGTGGTTATGCTCCCTCGGTGTGCTGCATGTCTCAGATATCACATGGAGCTGTGAGGGAGAGAAAGGGCGGGGATAGCTTTAGCCGCCGTTGGCTAGTCGCCATTATTCCCCTTGAGACTACCAACGTAGATCCTAAATGACCTGTAAGTTTTGAGAAGTGCTATGATATAGCCCCCCCAGACGGTACAGCACATATACCAACCTACACTAATGCACCTTGTGTCTTATGCGAGGTTAAGGACATGCAAATGAACACGAGTCGAGACTTTGGCCCAAGGCACTAAGAAGCCACCGAGTCAAGATTCAAGACGCAACTGGTTGACCTCACTCTGAATCATCGATGCGTGTGGCCAGAGACAAACACTCTAATCCACCAATATTTCACGTTCCTCAGGTTTCACGTCGGGTCACTCATACCTGGCAAAGGTGGAGAAACACAAGCGCCGTATTGGGCGACCAGCTCGTCGACTTGAACAAGGTAGCTTGAAGTCTATCTCTGGAGTAACCTCTTGGTAATTACCGTCCCCAGCAATGCTAATGAAACGTCCATCATCGATAGCCTCCGCCGTGGCTGGTAACTAACATACTGCAACTTTAACCAGCTAACCACGCCCCGGGCTCTGGGACATTTGATGTTGGAACATGAGATACATATCGTGGATCATCGGTTGTTGCATCGGCATTCCTGTTGCCGGTACGTGGAGTGAGTTCACTCGCTTCTGCAGATATCTGGTACATGCTCAGGGTTTTTGTCAGGGTATAGTAACTAGGACCGATTTCGATATCGCTGTCGCCTGACTGTGTAGATGCGACGGTGAGGTCAGGGGTAGAATTATGACTTCGATTGCAGGTTCGGAGGTCCATGTTTATGTTCCTCTGTGTAGGCTCTAGAGTCACCGAAACTGATGCTGCTGAAGGCGAAGGAGACTTCAGACGGGTTTGGTCCAGAATCTCAGAACGAAACGGAAACATTCCTAGGTCTCTGAACGGAACAGCAAAGGGATCGTTCCCACTTGGAGTGCAGGGAGAGGTGACTGATGTTCCAGGCGTCGGGACGCGATCGTACAATGAGCGCCTAAGAGTTATAGGCTTTGTTGCTGAGGCTTCAATCATGTCCTTCTTTCGACAATGTCTCCGGGGGTGAGAACCACATTTGCGACATTGCTTCTCAGCAAAGTCCAGAGGAATGCTCACAGCTGCGGCGCGGCGACGGTCCATCTCCGCTGCCAATTGTGTCTTCACCACTGGCCTAGTGAGGCGCCTGAAAGAGCGCCAGCCTGCAGGCTTGTCCATTCTTCCCTTGACGCATGGCCAACAGAGACACAAAGCATACTCCTCGCCAAATAAGTGCTCATAGATCTGATCCTTACTATTGCAGCGGGAGACCCTCACCTCTTGGTTATCAGGGGGGTCTGGAATCATGTATACGAGGCCACCAAAGTAATTGATACAAAACCCCTCATATTTCTGGGGCGCGAGCTTGTGTGTTCTCCAGACGAGATGGATGTCGAAATCGGTAAACCGAATATGATCTGGATATTCAAACCGCCAGTATCCGATCTCCTCTCTGAACATCTCCAGAGTGAAGAACCTCCGGTAGCGCTGGATGGCGGGCTTCAACGCCCGCTCGTTGTCCTCGCGAGACACGTACATGCGATGCCAGGAGAACTTGACATCTTGTTCTGCGAGGTCAAGTTGACGCTGGACGGCTTTATGGAAGTCGTAAAAGAATCTCTGTTGACCTCTTGGCGTCATGGCAGTATGGTTCAGTCGCTTCTGAGAGAATAGTCGGATCACTTCTTGAGTCATTTCATTGGGACTGACGGAGAGGACATAATCAACCGACATGCTCATGAGGTTGCAGGTATCTGCCTCGTGGTACACACGGTTGATCCTGTCCATGCAAACCGGCGAAGGCTCGAATGATCCCTGCCTGTTGCTATCAAGAGCTTTTGACTAAGAAGAGTTAATTGCTGATATCTTGAGCATCAGAGCAATCGTTAATACATACCAATTCGTCAGGGTTCCAACGAGAAAACAATAGTTGAGACTCCTCAATAAAGTCACCCCATGCAACTGGGTCTTGCAAGAACGCATGCCATACGAGAAGGACATCCAAGGGAGGAATGTCTCTGTTCAGGTCAATATGGCCATCATGCGACGCCTTGAACCAATCTAGGAGTCGGCGAACGCCCATATTGATGTAGCATGTCCATGCTGCGGCTGGATCGATCATATGCCTCACGGCCCAGATGTCAATTTTGGGCTTGATTGAAACGAAGTGCTCCAACAAGTGACAGTGTAAGACAACATCTTTCTCGTCGACTGATGCGTGTATAACCTTTTGGTTAATACAAAGTGAGTCCAAGTCGGAGAAAGGTGAAGTCGGTGGATCTGTACCGAAAAGGAGTCGAAGTGTGCTTCCACAGACGTTAACGCCCAATGTGGGGAGAATGGTTTGCTAGACGTACTTGATAGCCAGGTTCATCGTGAGCTCGAGGAATAGTACCCGAAACTTCCGTATGCCTCAAAGAATAGGTACACTGTGGGTTGAAGCGAAGGACTCGATGCCAGGAGCGAAGAGCTTCATGCTAGGCTTGAGCAATCTATATCAGGTGTCCGGGCGAGCTACCGCACAATACTGTATGCTTCACAGAGAAGCAGCAGAGAAGAGCGCGACCCTTTGAGCGAGTTGAGGTGAGAGTTTTCGATCGAAAGAACGGTTGTGGTTGACCCTGTGTAAAGAATCTTGAGGACCAGGTGCGTTTTAAGTAGAGCACGCCCAGTTTGGACACACGGATACGTTGAGGCGTCAATGATCAGACTCTTCAATATTGATTCTCATACGGAATGAATATTGCGCACCCTTCAAAGCAGATATAAATAGGATATCGAGGTTGGATTGACTTTCAGCCTCAGCCTCCCGCACGGGAGGCTTTGCTATTACGATACGATATAGGCCCGACCTGGACATTCGGCCTGAAGAGTAAACCAGAAGTCAGCAACACGAGAACTTAGAAGCGCCCAAATTTTGCATCAGAGATGGACTTTTGCTCGTCTAATGCATGGCATCGTCAGATCGGCCAGGTCAGGACGCGTCTTACATGGGAGGTAGGTTGGTTCAACAACTTACAGATAGGTGGCGTCTCTCACAAGTGCAAAGCTTGTTTACTAGACACCAGACTGGGAGTCTATGATGCTTTGGATGTAGGAGAATTTGACGCCTTGTTATATTCTCGGAGACACCGTGGGACACGAGACGAATGAAGACCGGAGGGCTTTTGGTGCGTTTAGGCAGTCTGATCTTACCAACGGCATATGCCGTTGAAGGCTGAACGAAGCTTTCGTGATAATTAGAAGCTGGAAATAAGCTCGGTAGAGCATACGAAGAGATATCAGAAAGACACAAGTCAAAACACAGACGATAATATTGTGATTAGACTCACACGGCTGAAGTGTACAGCCCCCAAACAGATCAACATAAATGGCTCGTATTGTTTGAGGGTCCGATGAGTATTGCCGAGAATGTTCCTTACAAGCACTTACCCTTCAAAGCATCTCGAAATAGTAGAGCTGCGGTGTCTATACCAAAGACGTCAAGATAAAGCTGCGAAGAGATGATGCATTGCTCACTGTGGCACCAAACTAAAACTCCACAAGCTAAGCGAGGTGCACCCCAAGTTGAGCGAGTGCAAAGCAGCTATCAACAAACTGGATTACACTTATAGTCAATAGTGCAGCTGATATAAATGGTGTATAAGCCATAGGCGGAGGGAGTAGCACGCAAAAAGGGGCGCTGTAGCAAAAGAGGCAAAAAACATACAACACCGGGGATTCGCTGGTCGTCACCGACCCAACTACTAATCCAGCGCTTCGAAGCTTGACTATGGGAGAGCAGACGGGATCCTGTATTTTCTTCGAGCTGTGGTCGTATGTGCTTTGTTGAGCTGCTGTGTCGCGATATCAGGGGGTTGGTGTTGTTGGTAGGTGGCCGAGAGCCTTGTTTGCCCTACAGCCTGATCGTGATAACAAGGGCCTGCGCAGCCTTGTCTAGATGCAAACCAATCATAAATCAAAGAACAAGAGCGGAACAACGAGATTTATGCCTTTTAATGTGCTGTTCACTGCTGATGGTGGATTGATGGGGGAGTTACGGCTTTTTTAGTGTGTAAGTAAGGAGAGGCTTTATTTACAACAGACTCGATGCATACGGCAAGTTAATACCATGACTTGTAGTATAAATAGTGCTAAAAGTCTGATTTAGATTTAGACCTCTTGATATGAAAGGTTGAATAGCTCTACAGTAACTATCTAGCCTTATACTATCTGTTCGAGTTACGTTACACTGGTTACAATTAGCAGAAACAGATCTGTCCATTGCACATATAAAGACATGAATATTAATACAGTCAAAAGCCAAATCTCTTGCTAGTTTGAAAATATGATGAGATGGCATCTAACCATCGCCAGAGGCCAATCAAAGACCAACCAGCTTGAGATCCCTATATCCAGCCTGAAGCATCAGAAAGTCAAACATTGGGTATGGTTTGTTAACTCAATTGCAGCCTGAAACTACGTACACGTATGAAAGATCATAAACTGTGTTGAAAGATATCTGTTCGTGAATTCATTAGGTTTGAGATTGAAATGCCTTGTACCCAGGAAATCTATTGATCGCATGAAGTGGATGTTGGGCATGATTCTATGTGTAGCAACTATAAGATATAAAGTAGAATATACCAGTGAGATAGTCTTCTGGGTAGTGATAGGCTCAGGTCAAAGGATGATAAAATTCAAGTCATTAAAAAGGTGAAAGTTATCCATTGCTACACTCAACACCATCGCCACAACCACGAT
This sequence comes from Fusarium xylarioides, assembly GCA_013183765.1. Classification (NCBI taxonomy): domain Eukaryota; kingdom Fungi; phylum Ascomycota; class Sordariomycetes; order Hypocreales; family Nectriaceae; genus Fusarium; species Fusarium xylarioides. The sequence goes on along the minus strand of SRZU01000041.1, from coordinate 34,201 downwards.
CTTGACAACACTCCCTTGGCTACTACACGTATGATTCATCGAACTGGGTCTTAACGAAGACTGAAGAGTCTTGTTCCTGAAAATGTACAAATGACAATCTGGGGTCCCCAACTGCCTCATGATGAGCCAAATGGTAGGGGGTAGTCTAATGCCTCTCGGTTTACAACAGAACTACAGACAACTAAACTTCCGAACCAACATGATTCATCTATTTCAAACGACAGCAGTGAAATCTGTTTCAACCCAATGAACTTTCTCAGCTCACATGCACAGCAATGACTCTCACCGCCCCCATCTGAGCAGATTAGTTGAGAGATATTATTACGCTTGAGTCATTTTCACAACTACAATGGAGCTTTTCTGTTTTCTCAAAATACCGCAATTGCCTCACAATATTCTTCCATATAGGGCAACTCGATACGATATAGCATCCGAGAATTACTCGGCGAGTCATTATCTCGCGGACGCCATGTCATACCCCTTTCTGCCTCATGCATGGAACTTGAGACAAGAGCATCTGTTGAGGAGTGCTATGACGTAGGAACTGATGATTGACAGGAAGGCAACTGTTGCCTTTCGCTGTTATTGGTAGGTGATTGCTCTTGATGGTGGTTGTGGCCTGCGTGTGTCAATGCGGCTCTGGAGGCATCGCATGTACCTAAAGATAAAAAGGGCCAGCAATGTCCATACAAGTGCTCTAAAGTGCAAGTCCTTGGTTTGTAGATGCACAGCTTGGACGAAGCGAGGGAGTGGTATGTCCCCTAGAAGGGAGGTGAGAAAAGAAACAAGGCGCCCGCGTTAAAAGAGAGCCACTGCGTATGCGTATGCGCATGCATCTCTCAGCCGCAGATCCACGACCTTGCAGCACGATGGACAATTCATATCGTTTCAATTAGGTATCGGAGCTTGTTCACCGACGAATTCGACTAATCCGAAGAAATAACTGGTTTCTGAGTGCGTACGTGCCTGCGTTACCCAGAGACTGTGTGAGTGTTCCGACCGAGAACAGACGAGGAGACTCAATTCTCTTTGTACAACTGCGCACGATAATTGATGGGGATTCACGGGAGGTGATACAGGCACAAGCGCCGGGAGACTGCATGAACCATCTTTCGTTTCACGGGTAAAAAGACGTTGGAGTGTAACAGTCACGGTCACGGTCACGGTCACATTCAGTCAGAGCGAGAGTGAGAGTGAGAGTGAGAAGGTACCCTCCCTTGCCTTTACCCCTCATCGTGTTGGTTGTTGGCTGCTGTGTTGATGTCAGGGAGCGGAGCCGCATTTGGGCGAACCAAAAGATATAAGGCGACGACAAGGATGCCATCCCCCACGCAAAAGACAGCGCAATTCAATGCAAAAGGGCAATACTTGGCTCATGATGATCGAAACATTCGCATCTGATATCACCCGGTTTCAAAAAGGCTGCGACGAAGCTTGCTCATTCGATCTCGAGTCTTGACCGAGTTCAAAAGATGAGGCTGTCGAGTACTGATAGACACAGATCAGCGATAATCATGTGAAGCCTACTACTGTAGTGCATCGATGCTACTCTACTGTACCCTCGAGCACCTATTACGAGGATCTAGTGAGACAGCGCCTAAGGCTTTGCTGAAACCTCGTCCACTTCAATAGCTGCAGTTGACTTCTGTGCGTTTAGTGCATTGTCACGCGGCACGAGCCGGCCTTGGATGAGGCCAGGTCAGTTACACTGCATCCTTATAAGATGGTTTAATCGATGCAGGACATTGCTATGACCATTCCTGTGTCCGTAGGTTTCGGTTGCCTTCACTTTGGGTGGAACGCTGACACGTATCCATGTATCACCTCGAGGCTCGACCGGCATTGGAGTGCCAGATCCTCAAATGCAGGCGGCCTCAGACATTTTAAGTAACACCCCATTATATTGATTGACAGGCCTCAAATTCACAACCTCCATAGCTCAAGCGCTCAGTTCAGTTCAGTAATCTTAATCTTACAGGTAGGTCCCTAATGGAGCAATCCCCGCATTTATCCATTTGGGGGCGTTAACTAGGACTACACTATCACTTACACTTACACGGGCTTGTAAATTGAATTTACAATGCCTGAGCCTTGTGCAACAGAATTCACACGTACTCGGGGATCCTGAGAACATCCTCAGCCTCTCTATAGACGTAATCTCCACCGCCATTTACAAGCATTTTTAGGAATCAATCACATGCCTAACCGCTACTGCATCCGCATGGATACTCGGCGGGTATTGGAGCCCGTTCCGCGTAAATTAGCGGTTGCCTTTTTTCTCTGCCTCGTCTATACCGCATGGGTCATCATGAAGAGTTCGGCGAAGTTATGTATCTGGCGATGATCAGGCAATTCGGAGACTTTCACAATCTCGGCATTCAACCTCGGAAGCATACACGGCTAATGCGGAATCGGACCTCGGGCATCACGTTGCGACTCGTGGAAAGCACGAGGTCTTCCGGGTTCCGAATGTCTGAGGGATCAAGGCGACTGCAGGATCAAGGTTTCACGGCATGAGACTAGCAATGGCTCTAGAATTCTTCTAGAACGATTCTAGAAGCTCTGTAGAATATCATGCCATATCCATATCGGGTGCGTGACCTCCCAACCAAGGGCACAGATGGTCCATCTTCCGAACGCAACGGCCAAGCTCGCTTAAGTGATGTGCCCGATATGGCTTTTATTAACTCACGTCTACGTAAGTGCAATACAATGATTATACTAATGTTATAATTGAGTCACATGTACTCAACAGTATCTCAACATATCTCAGAGCTGGCTCAATCTTGGTTCTAATATGTATGAGCCGAAATGTTTTTATGGTTGAGCCTGGTATCGAGAGATTTGGTTCTCTATTTTCTCGTAAATAAGTGAATAAAGTCATGGCTAAATACTCTTTCTTTGCTTTATATCATGTCACGGCCGAGAATCTCTCTACGTTTAGTTCATGACATCTTAGTAGGGGTATTTTGTGTAGTTATAATATTCCTATAATCCAGCTCTCGATAGAGATGCTATGATGTCTTGACAGAGTATCCTCAAGGCCCTGATGCTGACACGCTGTCGTCCCAGGCGAGGCAACTTCTTCCCTTTAGCTTCACCCTATGATTATCTTGCTGTATCTCTTGCTTGGTATCCTTCTTGTTCTCTTCTTGGAGCTACCTCTAATACCATAAAAGGGATATTTTAGTTTATAAGGGGAAGGTTTATTCGATCTCTATAAATATCACAATATTGAAGAAGAAAAGATCTTTCCTGAAATTACAGAATCACTGGCGACTGCATTTTGGGGCCTCCTTGAGCGGAGGTGTTGTACAAAGCGCAGATTTGTGACAACACGCATTTCAGCTTTGATTAATTCATTTATATTTGATAGGTCAGTTCAATATTCCGCAAGATAGACATAAGAGCCTTGTTTTCTTCAATTGAGGGCGCTGGTCGAGATATGTAGTGCGCTTAATCTGGCCAATCAGAGAGGGCTGGGCAGTTCACAGCACAACAGGAGGACAACCCAATTCGTAAATACGATTGACCTGATTCGCTGCCGCTGAACTCGCTGAAGTTCAATCTCAGTACTCTGACCTCTCTAGCCTCTCTCTGTCTCTTACCTTGAATTCACAAATACCTGTGCTTCACTTTTGGAAAGACCCTGTGGGGCTGAAACTGACTAATGCTCAAAGAGTGTATTCTTTGATTAACTCTAAACACATCATTCTAGAGATGCAAATCTAGAAGGTGCCCTTTTCACTTCGTTCTCAAGTTACCTTCCTCTTCAGTGCGGATCTACCTAAGGGACATTACTGTAGCCTGGCTAGAAAAATGATGCAGAGCTGATTATAATACCTTCTTAGATATGGCGCCAATCATCACTCTCAGACTGTTGATACTTCGCCAAAGCGAATAGCGTCAGGGTGAGGAGGAATCGTGCCTCAACTGCCGGTACCACAGGTGCTCTCACTGCGTTACAACATTGCCGCGTCAAATCGTTCCACATTACTTCAAGCTCTCCATCTTGACAACTGGCAACTATAAACCGGATTTGAGGCCTCAAAAACTCTCAGTCCATATCTAGTATAGTCAGAGTGCTATTGGCCCAAAATGGTCAACCTGAGACATGTGCTATTGACTCCCGCATATCCGACGGCTTTTGCTATCAAACAAAATTAACAATCTCTAGTTTTTAATCAGACTGTTGATACACTCGCAATCCTTCATCCAACAGGCTCATCTACATATCCCGCAGCGATGCCCAATGCCACCCAAAACAAGCTGCCAGCTCCTCTCACACGTTTCAGCGCAACTCAAATTGTAACTGGACATGCATTAGACAGCCCATCAACAAGTGCATGACGCCTTCTGGCCTCCCATTTATCCGATTCGTCGCACCTCAAAATCCTACACCATGCAGACTACACACTAACAACGTCAAAATCATGCCATGGCCGCGTTTCTAGCCATTCCGCACCATCCGCGACAGAAGACTTTGAATTTGCAGCCAAATTTCATGCGTCATGAAAATCAAACATATCTCGACTGCCGATGCATATTTTCTGGGTACGTTATCCTGCCTGCAGATGGAAGGCCTGAAATGTTGGCCAAGTGTCGCATTTTTTGGCCCCCAATTTGACCCGACAGTTCGGTACGCCTAATGCAAGTGCCCCAAATGTGGGGGCGGGAAGAGCGGGAGACTCCACTTGCCGCTCTTTTTGACACGTTGTGATGTGATGTTGATGCCATCAAAGCCATTGCCAGCCTTGATTGTTTAACAATAGGTCATTTGACCAATTAACATGTATCATTCTACTAGGTTAAGTATCTATTCATAACTCCAATATTTTCATCTGCTTCTTTCTAATAATCCCCCAACACCCGAATAGTACACAAACTGCCACCCATTGTCGCTGCATATGTAAAGCGGCATCAAAGACAATAAAAGAAATACACGATATGTACACGCTTGATGGGTTCAACATACAATCTGGGTAACCCACTCAGAGCGCTAAAACAGAAAGGAGTAGCAAGTACATACAAAGAAGAAAATTAGAATAGCGATAAGGAATAGCAACAACACTCGGAAAGAACGACAGGAAATGTCAGTGAACTAAAAGAGCGACTTGGGTGCGAGGCTCACTTGGACAGAGTCCCTGGAACGTAAGAGAGGCGGTTTGCGCAAGAAATAGTGTTAGTGTCTTCATGGGCAATTTCTTTGGCGCAACCAGGTTGTACCGGGTATCCATCTTAGATACGGGGTCGGGATAATGAGAGCAAACGTCGTGCTGACATTTGGTTCTCGCCCCTTTAAAACATCTGAAATAACTGCTCCGAGTCGCATGTCAAATAATCACAAAGTCCTCCGGTAATCCAAGATTTGGTCAATAAACATATTGAATTCGATACGGTAATAGAACGGGTAGGATATGCTGTTGAAAGATCCATCCGTGTAGGGGAAGGGTGGGCAGGTTCAGGTCCAGGTCCAAGCTATTGTTCTGGCTGGTCCTATGGAAGTCTCACTTGGTATGGCATGAACCGAGACATCCACGTTGGCGCCGGTAGGCCTGGCTAAGTACTTGAAGTATACTAGGGGATGGACCAATACCTATCGAGGGTCTCGATACTTGTCTCTGACAGTCAAGAGTCGAAGTAAAATGCCCGGCATGGCATCTCTTAACTGTTCTGGCAGGACACTTCCATGCCAACATTGTTAGCTTACCAATGTGTGTGCATGGAAGTGCCCTGCCAGATTAGCAGACATTGAGCTCATATGGGCGTGTCCTGTTACTCGGCGTTGGCCTTTTGCCTGCTGTCCAGGTTTGTCTTGACGTTATACTTTTCAGGAACCTCGAATTGGCGAGATTCTCCATTCCAGATAAGCCAGTTACCGGAGGATGCTATCTTATATCCAAGAGACAGGATACGGTCCTTGCGCTCTTCTGAGACAGACGGTAACTCAAAGTACTTCTCGTCCTCGTCTATCTTGTCATTACTGAACCAGTCGTTGGGGAAGTAATCCTCGGCGTACAGCAGGCCTCGCATGGCAAAGTCCTCGGGCAACGGGTGCGGGAGCTGGTCCTTGTCCGGCAGGCGGAAGTGGCCACGGATCTCATACCCAGGCTCGCAGGAAAGCAAAAGGGTATTCAGCATGATGGAGGTTAGTTTCCAGGGATACGCGTCCTCCAAATGAGATATGGCCGCTGGATACTGTGTCATGTGGTTCATGAAAACCAGGATGGAATGCACGAAGGGTAACGTATTGGTGTCTCCCCAGCGATAAAGAACTCGCGAAATCGTCCGGGTTGCAAAGTCAAGTGCAAGCTTGAATGTCTCGTCAGGGGTAGCCTCGGAAATTGTGTTCCCATCCATGGTGACGTCAGTCTCTTCGGGCTTCTTGGACATGGCCCGCATAAGAACATTGGACTCAGCACCGTACCCGAGTAGAGAACACGACAGAGCAATGGCAATATAGTATCTGCTGGAGTTAGTTTAGTTCGAATAACTTCTCAATGCCGACTGACCCTGATTCCAACCATCGCTTAGTTACCCGACCAATATGACCATCAAGTGAATCAATAAAGCTATCCGTTGACTCTGGCAGCTGGTCTTGGGACTTCCCAGAGAAGAGAATAGCATGAGCGCGCACAAATGCAGCATCAACAGGGGCAAGACGGGCCGTATTATTGTTCAGCACAGGATCAAACAACGTCATTATACTTTCTCGTGCGCTTGAAAAAGGAATGGGAACACAGAGGGACTTGGTGTAGTAGTACAGCTGCTGCAGGGCATTGGGGCGGGCCAAGATGGCCAAATGGTGATAAAGTCGACCCGTAGTAGGGGACTTATCAGATGCTTTGCTGTACCAGTGACGACTTACGCCAGTCCACACCTCACGGTCTCTGATATCGTCATCCTCAATGGCCATGCGATATCTACCAAGGTCTCCAAGACACTCGATCCACGTATCCTCAAAAGCAGGCACAGTTTCGTATAGCAAGGCCATCATACTGTAAGCCAAGTACAAAAAAGTGAGCATGTGCTCTAGAGAGGCAGGGAGACGATGTCTGAGAAGCTCAAGAAAGGAATGAATGCCGTGTCGCCACATGCGAGCCGGCATAGCATACTTGGACGCTAACCTTCGCAAAGCAGGGCTGGCAGAGGGGTGTTGGCTTGCAAGAAAGAAATCATGATGCTCATGGAGGAGTGTCCGGTGAAGTGCAATCAAAGCCTGCCATTGTTCGTTGTTAAGCTTTGAATTGGCATCAGTGTTGGATGATTGGGCATTGTCAACTTCGATGCACTTTGTCTCAACCATGACCAGTCCTGCGTAGATGCCTTTGACCTCTGCGACAAGCTGATCTTGTGAGATGGGTCTTGTCTCTGGCTGACGCATCATCTTGGAAGTGGACTCATCATCATTGGATGAAGGACGGTTGACCTGTTGTGTGGCTGTCTGTGTAGGTCTGTTTGCCTTGGTAGGCCCTTGCCTGGGCGAACCAAGGGAGACAGCTCGCCCCTGACCCTGTGACTTTTGCTGAACACCATCATCGGAGGACCAGAGCTGACGGCCTGATGTGTTCTGGTGGGGCCGACCCCCGTAGTCGTTCCGGTGGTCATTACGGGCACGGCTACGGCCTGGAGCGCTCGGCTCAGGCGACCGACGCTTTGCCTGGTGGCTATCGGCATCTCGGCCTAGATCGACCAGAGTGTCCGTTGTGGTCTGGTCGTCTGCGTTCCCATTGGTGGTGTCTGCACGTCGTTTCCTGCTATTGGAGTCCTGACTATTGGGTCTATTGGATCTGCAAGAAGAAGAAGAATGAGTATGTATATTGCTAGCAATGCAGGTACAGCGGTAGCACTGAACCGAGCTGGGGAGTGAACTGACCCCTTATGAACGTATAATAGTTGCGCTGCTTCCAGCGTCGGCCACTTTTCCTGATGCTCCTGATCGGATTTGGCGTGATCGAGCCAAGCTTCTAACGTCTTGATTTCGTCGCTGCAGATATCGCACGTAAAAGAGTCTGACTCTGCCTTGTTCTGGCGATCGCGAGTCCTCAGATGTCGGACCCATTTGTCCGTAATGCCTGCCATGTTAGGCTATGACAAAGCATGGGAGACCGTGCCGAGCCCAACCGGCGCGCGCCTGTAAGTGAGGGAAAGAGGGAGAGCGCGAGAGGGAGAGAAAGAGCTAGAGAGGATCGTGAGCAACTATCAAATGAAGAGAATTCTGCAGTACAGAATTCGGTCAACCATAATTGTGCTATGATTGTGACAGAGAAGGAGAGAAGGAGAAGCCAAAGGTTAGATCCTCAAGGGATACAACGCATGTAAGAGACAGGGCAATAGGTGGAGGAAGCAAGACAATGGCGGGCGGGTGCGAATGTGGCCCTGATTCTCGTTCAGGCTGCCTGACGTTATCCAACAAGGTTCCAGGCTTGACAAGCATCGCCATTGGGGGGGTTGGGGTTCCATGGTTGGGAGCTTCGATTGGAGGGGGGTCGACCAAGCAGCCACAATTCTCATGGCTGGGCTACTGGGCTGCTGGGCTGATGGTTCGCAAAATTATGAAGGGAAACAAGGGTTGAAAGTATCGGATAAAAGGCTCGGTTCAGTATCTTACCTGCTGATATGCTCAAACTGAGATGGTGGGAGCGTTTCTCCTTGCGAACGAAATGCAAACAATATGCAATTCGAAATTTTGTGATATCGATGATGACCTAGAGGAGGGTGGGCTCAAGGCTGCCTGGTTCGCCAGTTTCGGTTGCCTTATTGAGGCTCTGCGGCACCATTAGTATCAAATGCCCCTCATCAACAGAATCCTAGCTTGTCGCGTTCATTTTGCAATAGTTAACATACCTCGTAGACCTTCAAAAACACAGCCAAGTTGCTGCGTTTCCGTAACACAATAACGTATAGATGTATATCAATCTTCGAACTGCAAAACAGGCATAATTGGGTAAAGCGGTTGGTTAGCTTCGTGGGAACGTGCCACTGGCCAGCGATAATGTAAGAACCATGCAACGACGAAAGTAATATTCACTACTTTCGCCAAGGACGTAGGAAGGTGATTAAATGAGTGGTGGTATAAAAACACAATTGTGGCAGCTAAGTCTTTGAATATTAGAACATATAACTTGAAGAAAAGCAACTCTGGTATATATAACCAAGCACATTTCTTCGATTCTATCGGAGGTAGGGCGAACCACAGCTCAGGAGCCACTCACTCGACCAGGGCATGCTTCACGCCCGGTCTATTGTACCCTTCACTTATTGAAAGGCACATTGCTGGCCTGCCCTGTCTGTCATCGGTGTTTGGGGTGGGTTGAAAATCACCCCTCTGAAGAATTGTCCATCAATCCGCCACGATGGTTCGCCATAGAATCTCGGACACTTATAAGATCTATTTGAAAGCCACCGCTGACTAAGTCCTATTTACAGTTCCAACATCCAGCTTCATCTCGGAACGACTGGATGGCAGTTCTACTGAGTACGATATGCTGTTTCTCTTGAGCGTATTCCTTCGTCAGCTTGTGGCTCAGATGGAAGCCTGTTCCAAGTCTGCGATCACCAGAGCCTATGCTTCACAAGTCTCCAGCTCAAACAATGCACGAGGCTTCGCTAAGCCATAAATCAAGGCTGGAGTACGAAAAATGTGATACTCACCAGACTCATTCGCACATGACTCATTCACGTCGTAGATCCTCTACCGTGAGGCGCGGTGAGAAGCTGGATCTGTCGTTTTCAGCTCCGCTGGGTCCAATATTGGATGTCACCAATCCAGACAGATTGGGCGAGTTACCCCTTTTCTCAGTGATCAAAAACACGGGATGAACCAACCTCAGAGCTGAACCAGTATTCTCAGAGCTCGTTGGTGCCAACGATGATATTAGATATCATCTATCAACAAATGCTCGCATCAAGGAGAGCGGCACAAGCATGATGCTGGTATCCAAGTCCACACAGAGAGGACCAACGTTTGATGCATGGCCAATAGACCCTCAAGCGAGGGTCTTCCAGGCGGCTGGCAGGTGCCTATTCGGCCTTCATAAAAACTCTCAGGAAAGGCGAAGTTGGGTGAAAATGTTGCCTCTTTTAGGTGAGAACAGGACGGGTTTTAAATTCAGGCCTCCCACGAAGCAGCGCATCGATGGGTGTGGTCTCGGTAGTTGTGTGTCGGCGATTTGACGCGCATGCGTGGAATATATGCATTGGGCCGTAAAATGATCTTGACAGAACGCCACTTTGGGACAACTGGCATCGTCAACAATTCGCCATCAACAACTCCTCATCACAAATCATGATTAGCAACCCAACAGGTACAGGGTATGGTTAACATGGCTGATTACCGATATGGTGGTTAATACAATCACGTGGCAAAAGTCTAACAACACCAAAGCGTCTACCCCGCTTCAGTCCGGTATCAGCAAACAATGCAATTACTTTAATAATAAGAATTATATACTTAATAGCTTCTAAATAACACAATTTTAGTACTAAAATAAGCAGAAATTGCTAAAGAAACCATAAATTTACTCCTAAGCAAAGGGCAGCTATAGTAGCAGAGATATATGCTAGCAAATTAATAAGACAGGTTGTAACCTCCTACTCAACAGATCTCAGGACTATCTCCTAGATAGTTAAACGCTAGAAAGAGAACTATAATAATATCTCTAGATTACATTCTAGGCATCTAAAGAAACTTAGCACTTAGAAGATTATATCTATCTAGTTATTTATTAAAAGAAATCGCTTAATTACATAGAATAAGGCGTTATTAGAGCTTAGTATTAAAGTGTTAGCCTAGATACTATGTTATTAGTTAGAGAGGTATTAGCAATGCAAATAGAGGTTAAAAAAGAGGATTAAACTGTCAAAAGATGATATAAAAGCAAGTCTATAACATGCCCATTTTTAGATTTATCGTATTAACAAATATATCCTTGTAAATAGCCTCAAAATGATACCCTTCTTAACGCTAACTTTCTTACAGATCTGCTTCACTGACAAGGTTACGGTTTCCAACGCACTGAACAACCCCGACAGCTGGATCTTTCACCAACCTGATGAGAAGTATCATACAGACCTAGTTAACGTCTAGCAGCATGTTAAACCGACTATTTCCCTCATGTTCTGGGGAGGAATTGCTCAAGATAAACAGTCATATCTCATACCGATGATGAAGGATAAGACGGCCAAAAAGGAGGTTATTCCAGCTGGTCTTATCGCAAAGCCCTCACGGAAGGTCTCCTCCCTTTCCTTGATGAATTTGACCTATTTCAACAAGACAACGCCTGTGTTTACACTGCTAAACTGTTGATGGATTGGCTGCTCCTCCATGGGATAAAACCCATTAATTGGCTGTCTCATTCCCCTGATTTAAACCCTATAGAAAAAGCCAAGCTTCGACGGATGCATCCCGAATTTATCAGATTGAAGAACAATAAGGCAGATAGAGCTCAGTTGATTAGATAGTTGCAAGAGGCGTAGGCAGCCTTGCCTCCCCACCTGATTTTGAAGCTAATAACTTCCGTGAAAAATCGCCTTTATGCTGTTATTTGCGCATAGAGATAGTATATAAAATATTAAAGCGCTAGATTAGGGGAATTAATTGATATACATTTTATTAAATTTAATTAACTATTTGCGATAATATCGCTGAGTGTTTAATTGCTGTTGTAATGAGGGAGGTTGGCTGTGGGGCTGGTGTTGTCAGACTTTTGTCCTATAATTTTAAGTTGACCAACTTGATTGATACCGGGGCGTCGGGGTCCTACTCCGTCATCCATATCTAAGCGGTAGTGTCTCCCCACGTTCCGGAGACTGCCCTGCCCTGGCTGTGGAAGGATTTACATCCCAGATAACGTGGCTTTCGCGCGAAAGGCACGAGCAGACGATGGCACGAGCTTCTAGACGAAAAGTCCTACCAGTAGGTAGTTTCTAGAAAGCTTAATCTCACAAGGCTGTTGGAGTCATCCCCCGCATGCGAAGCACCCAATCGGTACCCAATACGCGCCCGCGCCTTCAATCTCCCCCAAAGAACAAGTAAGACCTAGTGTAGGTAGCTTGACAAGGCAACCTTGTGGAATGCAGGCAGCAGAGCCCCAATTCCTCTTATATACAGTCCTTTCCGTCACTATGAGGGAAAAAGAGGTCAGATGTTGGTGATGACATTTTCAGCTACACAAACAAGGGCGGCAAATATGCATTCGTTGGTTGTCGTGTGTTGCAGGTTAATTTCATGGTGTTCTAAAGTTCCAGCTGCCTTGATTGTAATAGGAAGTCAGAGGCGCTGTTTGATATGAATGAGGAACTGGTTTCAGAAGGATCGTCATTGGCTGTGCTAGACGCAGGTCCCAAGACAGACGCCTTGGTGCCTTGACGCCGGTTCGCGGTCTAGTATGTTGAGGCTCAACTGAAGAGTTCGTGTCTGTCGTAACACACATACTACCTGGGGACATAGTGTGCACGATGTACACAACAAAGGATTAGGTTGATGGCACTGAAATACGACATGTGCCAGGCGACTGCTACAAAGAAGGTTCCCAGCTGACATTATCAGCCCAGAGAGCGTCTTTCCGCATCCATCACATCGGTGAAACCGAACGAGGCAACATGGCTTAAGGAGCTGAAAGACGAAGTGCAGGCATGATCAAGCCTTGGGACGGATGCTTTATGTCATGTTGCCGTTCAGGATCTGGTGACGATCAAGAACTTCAACACCATCATCTGAGAGTGCCAATGATTGGGATTGGACTATACTCCAAAGTTACACACACCATATACTTGAGAAAATTCAGTCTTGCACGACATGTTTATGTGGGCACCAATGTTGTCCATTGTCTTGTGACGATAGCCTTGGATGAGATACTCTGTGCTTCTTCCCGAGGTGACACAATTACACAAATGACCATGTAAACATCAGCCCATAAAGGATCCGAAAGCACTGGGGAACTGCATATGGGGCCTCAACTACAAGTGATAAGTTGTATCACAACGACCTGCCGCAGTTCCATATATCCTCAGCCTCTCGGCAGCATTCCCTGAGCTTCACACTGCACAGTCCCATACATTGTACTACCAGCTTATGGATACCATTGTTCTTCACGTTCTCTCATAAGATGTCATGATTCCCGCTTCTCTCTTCTCTCCTCCTGAATATGTCTGATTCCTGATCGCTCCCGAGATACGGGAAGTGTGTAACGTTTCTCTGTGCACTGCTTCCCCAACCTCGCCCTGTGAGGGTAAAGTCGTGAGATCCTGCGTTTTCATCTCGCAAGCCAACACACGTTTGTCTTTGTGCTTCTCTATTCACTTCCCAATTTAGATACCTTTTCGTGCACTTTTAATACCCCGTGCGTTATTGCTTGGCCTTCCGTTCCCGTCCCGTCGGTTCCCTGCCCTAGCTGCCGTCTGTTAATCACTTCAAATAGCACTTTCAAACACAGTCTCTATGCATTTCTGATAAGGCGACTGCTTGGGCTGCTTTTTGAGCCTGCATCTGAAACGGGCGTTTAATCGACGTCGACAAAGATGCGATATATCTTGTTTTCTCTGTGAGTATTCACATTTCCCTTTCGCCTAACAGTAGGCGAGTGGTTGAGTTTACGTGGTATTTGCTTTTGACAGCTGCAGTTCCACCGCCCTGTGCAAAGAGTCCCTCAGTCACGAGACAATTGGATAATATGGAACCGCCTGAACGGCAACAGGCATTAGTTTGTTCATCATGTCGTTACCATTGGCCTGCTCGAAGCCGCTTACACGCTTATAAATGGCCATCAGAGCGGTCTGCGAACAAACAACCCAATATAACAACTTCTGAGACTCTACAGCTTTCTCGATCCCTGCATAGGATACCAAAAGCAATCTAACGCTTGAAAATTGTTGTATCTTGAGACAATTATGCAGCGAGCCTGCCTACCTTACATTTTGCCTGCCGGGAATCGAACCAAGGTTGGTAAGCCTTCAAGGCAAATACATCGTGGGGGCTCTTTGCGCCTATCATGGACGGACTTTCAAAAAATGACTTTGAGGAATGAGAAAACAGCGTGGTGAGGAGACCCATTGCTGTTGGTACCTTGAGTTGGGCCAACGATGAAAGTGTTGGCCTTGGTCAGTTTGCATTTGATCCACATCAACGTTGGGCCTGCAGTCATCAATCAATGTGAAAGTGTAAATGCTGCGAGGGTGACGAGGTTGGCATATGAGCGGGCGTTGGCAAGCGAATTGACTTCAAGGCAAACAGACGCAGTTTCGGCCTGAGGCCCAGTGGCTGCAAAACGTCAGAGTCACAGCGCACAATGTCAATGACGACTAAGCGACTGTGTGATAGTGGTAGCCGACTCTATCAATGTGCGACGTTTGAGTTACACATCGATGTTGCGTTGCGTTCATTCGCATGAAATTACTACCGCGCCATTGAATCCTACGCCACGGTCATGATCCTGCACATGTGCAGTGAAGCTAGCCAAGGCTGACAGGCTAGAAACATGAGGCCCGATGCCACTCATACACCGAAATTACAAGATCAGCCCCAATGATCAATGATGCTGGAAGGACTGCTACATGTGCATTCAGCCAAAAACACTTTGGAGATAGCATCACGCAGACATGACACGTCCAAGACTTGGATGCCCGATACTAGCCATGTCAACGTCAAAGGCTCTTGGAAACACGCAATATGTTTGACTTGGCGTCAGGTAATTGGATCATCATGAATAATGGTTGTGCTCTAGCTTATCTTATTGACCCTCCCAAGGCAGGGCAATGACACAATGTGATCGGCCACACGTTGTCCATTACAGCAATCTTGGACCAGCAGTGAGAGTAGTCATCTTCGAGTTTAGTTCGAAGCCCTTTGGGTACGGTAGAAAGCATCCTATAATAGGACTTGAGCCTATCTGTATGCCTGACCACCCAAATTGAATGAGGGTCTGGTTTCCGCGATATTGAACATTGTGAAGAAGAGATTGGTAAATGGACAAACCGTAGACTTGGGTTCTATTGTAAATGCCGATCATGTCATTTGACTTGAGAAGGGTTTGTGTCTTGGATGTTAAACATATTGTTGGATATTGTGCGTGGGAGCTTAGGGCAAAGTCGTGAATTCTTCGTCTACAATTCGTAAAACATACAGTACTGAATCCCCTGGCCGCCCATGAGGAATCATTCGATGTGATCGTACACCTCTAGTCGTCTTCTATCCAGGTCTACCAGACATGTACCTCGTAGCCAGTCCCCCTTTTCATGAACGAAACGCCTCGTACTTCTCGGCCGTCTCTCTCTTCTTCTCAACTCGCGCAATTGTCTCAGCATCATATACATCTTCAAGAGATTTCCCACCCTTGAAGATCTCCTTCTCATGTCTAGTGGCTTCATCCTTGGTCATTAACACGAGATCGTGAAGCTTCAGAGTAGAACACTTCTGGATATTCTTGCCCTCACCCAAGGTCGTGATACTGGAGCCGCTGGGCTTCTGCCACCGGATAAGGACCAGCTTAGTGGGGATACCAGTAATGGCACTCCGTCCCTGGTAGAGCTCCTCAGAAAGGAAAGCAACGTCGCCGACAGTGATGGGGACCTTGAGGCCTATTTGATCGCCCTCATTACCTAATCGTGCCAACTTCTCCTCATAGCTCTGCAATGTTGCCAGCATGCCCTCGTACATCTTTTCCCGACCCTTGGCAGGCACATAGTCTAAAGGATAGCCTGTAATGCTCAGAATGACATGGTTCGCCACTGTAAGGCCAAAGATGGCGGGCATTGTACCGAGTACGGGAAGAATTCGAACGCGAAAGTTGGGCATGGCAGCGAGATCGCCAACAGAGCCTTTCTGGAACTCCTCTTCAGGTAACGGGAGAAGTTCAGCTTTACCAGCACCCGATGTCTCCGTAGAGTACACAACGGGGATGCCGCTGGTGATACCCTTCAACTTCAGCTTCCTTCGTGTCGCCCTTGAGAGCCCATCATCCTTACTAGCCCCAATGTCTCCCACAATGATTCTTGTAGGGTCGCTTTTGCACCCTGCGCCCATGGCACTGATGACTGGTAGGTTGTTCTTGTAGCAAAATTCGAGAAGCGAGACCTTGGTCTCGATGTTGTCGATGGCATCGATGACAAAGTCAGGGGCACGTCCATCTTCGTTCCAGGGCCGAAGCAAGCGCTCTGCAACACGCTCATTAAACTGCTCCTGTCGCAGATCGAATTTAACCCATGGTGCAATGGCAATCAAGCGTCGTTCCAAGCATTGAACCTTGGGAATACCAACATCAGCTAGTGTAGCGACCGCATGTCGGTTCAAGGAGCTCAGAGTCACTTGATCAAAATCTATCAGCCTGATTTTCGAAACACCAGAACGAGCAAGGGCTGCTGTGCAGTGAGAGCCAACTCCTCCGCAGCCAACCACAATGACGAACGAGTTCCGTAGCTTATCAAGACCTTCGTCTGTCAAGAAGACCCTGTTCCTCGCCAGTTGCTCGAGAATTAGCTCTTCATCGAAGTCACCAGCTTGTGCTCGACGGGCTAGAGTTTGATTCCTTGCATCCTCCTTATCAACTGGTGGCGCTGATGAGCCTCCAAAGTTATTTAACTATAATCAGTCAGTAAAGGCGGACTAATAAAGTAAGTGCGAGGTCAGTACAGGTTGTATGTTAGGGTCATCAGCAGGAATTGAGCTCTTCAGTTCATGTACTCTCTCTTCGCGTTCCAACGCTTGATAGCCGAGTAACAAAGAAGCTGTAGTAGCTGCTGAGAAGACAGCAGCCGCGAAAAGCTGAAATCTTGGGTTGGAGAACGTTTCCAATGATAAGAAGGAAGACATTTTAAACACGATAACGTGATAAAAAAACGTCGACTGCTCTCACACTAACAAGTACATTTTAGTCTTCGCGATGTGCTCAATCAGATTTTCAAGATCTTGGCAGAGAATGACGTCTTAGTCAGCAATTTGGAGCTCCAATTGGCTCAATTTTCCAATCACCATACACCATTTCCTCATCATCCAAAGACTCGAGATACCATCATTTTGACGACAATCTGTAAACTATAGCAATTCAACATCGACTGTAACGAATAGCCGAAATACGCGATCCATAGATACGCAGGCGCCATGCGTCACCGGCTTGTTGGCCGTCATGTTCAGGGTTCAACACCTCGAATACCAACACTTCGTACCCGATTACCATGTCTTCGAACATTTACACATTGCACCCAACTCACCACCAACTCAAGGCCGAACCTCCCCTTCCTTGCGATTCCAGTAGCCACCAACGGCGTTAGAACCTTTACCACCGAGAGAAGACAATGGCTGAAGCACGAAGCTAAGCTGGCGGTACGATACACTGCTTCATTTTGGGGTCTCCTGGGCTGTTTCTGCGTGATTTTTTTCTTCGTTAATGAAGAGAGGTTGGAGCAGGAATATCCCACACCACACGAATGGGGCTGGATGACGCGGAAATTTCTAAGGGACTCAAATGACAGCAAGGCACCGAAGAATGGCGAGACCAATTGGCCTTGGTCGTTCGAGCTGGCTAGAGGATTGGTGTTGAGGTTGGAGGATGCAAAGGTTGACGGCCAGGGTGTTACGAAACTTACGGATAGAGTCGATCCTGAAGCGGAGATCCCTGGGGAATTCAACCCCTGTGATATCTCCGGCAAGAGCGAGGAATGGAGGAGAGGTTACTTCGAGGCTATTATGCTGGCTGCAAAAGGCGCGGAACACGTCGATGGATGGGTTCGCGACCTTTCTCGCAACATCATCTCACCACCCGAATTTGTTATTGGACCCTCCAACCCTAGACCTACGCCAATCCCTCCAGGACAACCACATGCGCCCCGTGAAGAGGACTGTGAAATTGCTTACCCCAGTGCTGATAACTTCTACATGAAGATCCTGGGCACCAAGGGCTTTACTTCCCGACAGAAGCTCGAGGCAACACTCGAATACGCTAGTTATCTGGAATTCAAGAAGCAATCTGAAGGCGCCGAGGCGCTCTACCATTTGGCTCTCGCAGAGGCTACCCAGGGAGTCGACATGTCGCAACCCCCTTACAACCCCAAGACATTCGTGCTCAATGAGAAGGCCGGCTTGCCCTCACAAAATGTCCTCGATGCCGTGACTGCTATGGCCAACTTCAAAGCACGTAGCGGAAAAGTCGACGCTGCTCTCCCTATTTACCTCTCTCTTCTCAAGTCTCGCCGCTACTTACCTAACGACCCTCCTCCCACTACTCAATTAAAGCCAAAGTCTCACTCCATCCTCGACAAAGTCGTCAAAAATTTCTCCCAGGCCGATTATCCACCTCCACCACCAGATGGTACCCAACCACCCTGGCGCAGCCCTCACGAACGCTGTCAGGAAGCTTCCCTCAGTCTTTGGATCGGCGAGATCCTCTTCTCCACATCATCTAAGGACGATGGCCTCTCGTGGACGCGTGACAGTGTTGACGTTGCAGAGGAGCAGCTACGAAACATGGATCTTCTAACTGCTGATAAGGCCGCGAAAACTACCTGCCGCGAGTGCTTAAGCGCAGGCCTCGCCAACTGGGGTAAAATGGTCAACAAGCTTGCCAAGGAAGAAGAGCTCCAGCAAGCAAATGATTCTACACAGTCGGGCGTATTCTCCTTCTGGAGCGCCACCCCACCGAGTGCTGAAGACCGCTGGACAGCAGAGGAAGCTGTGGTCAGGGAGCGTGTGAGGAGGACAAGAGAGCTGATCGAGGACCTTACACCAGCCGGGCCCAATATAGCCTCACTCTTCAAAGCGTAAAATAATGTAAAACAAAACTTGTATAACGTGGGTATACCAGGAGCTGCAGAGGATTTCGCCATATCTTTTTAGCCGCTGCTCGAGACTTGAGATTAGTTCTAGTCTATTTCTAATGAACAAGATATCCCCTTTTCATCATAAACTCCGCTCCTGGTGTTCATCTGTACTCTCCCCGCACATGTACGATCCGACGATGGTCCATTCTTCATGTAACTCCGTCATGACTTCAGTCCTCGTCATCAGAATCTTCGTCGGGTGCCACGCCAGTCTCCGTAAACCTTTTCCAGCGTCTCATCTGCTTGATTTCTTCCTTCATCTTCTCGGGATCAACGCTTATGACCTCTGGCTTGACCTCCTCTGGCATTTCACTCCATTTCTCGTCCGTGATGTCTGTTGGTCGACGCTCTGCAACAGCCATGTCAGGATTGACAAAGTTAGGAGTAAGAGCCACTTCTTGCAGGTAAGCAAGCGCTGGTTCGAGGGCCTTGATGAGGACGGTTTCGATGAACTGGTTTTCTCCGCTAGAGAAGCAGGGGCAGCCAAGGGGCTCGATTAGAAGTGATGGGTTTCCTCCGGGCATCGCTAGGGGAGTGTCGAGAGGCTCCTCTGAAATGAGATAGCCACGAGTGCGCTATGACAGTCAGTGGTTTGCGGAACTATAGCTTTTAACGGGTGTGGGCTGTACCTTTGCTAGGAACTCTTTGAATTCAGCATTGACGAGCAAATCTGTTGGGAAAACAGTACCCATGAAGAGCATGCCACCGAGTCGCTCGCTCCATTGCGCCCAGTTCTTCTCGTTCTCAAAGAACTGCAAGACAACCTCACAGCTTTGCCCAATAGCAATGATGTCGACCTTGGCATTCTTGTTGACTTCAAGAACCTTGTTGAGCACAGTCGTCATATGCGCCAAAGGCGTCTCGCTTCCAGGAATCTCGTTGAGTTCCTTGATGAAACGACGTCCAGAGTGCACCAAACTGGGAAGTGGAATATCAGTTGATGCTTCTATGGTGAGAGCACGCTGTTCTTCAGGCCACCAGAATCGCTGGCCCATATTGGCCAGGACAACGCAAGGAGGTTCGGGGTTATTGGGGCTGGCAGCCTGCTTAGCAAGTGCCTGAACAACAGAGATCATGGTTCCCTTCGCGAGCCCACCAGGCCCATTGGCGACGCGGCCAGCAATCCATCCCAGGTCTTTAGTTGGTTCGCCAAGGACGACGACGACGCGGGTAGTTTTACCAATGTTGGGGGCGAGGAAGATGGGGGATTGCTGTTTGTTCTCGGGCAAAAGGTGATATTTCTTGAGACCTTCTTTCTCGAGTCGATCATGGACGATATCCTCCAGAGCCACTATAGTACTTCAGTTAGTAAAGTTGCCTTAACCCGGGGCCACCACGACCAGGCACGTACTGTTGAAGTGGAAGCGCTGGCGCTCATTGACGCGAGAGTTCTTGCTGCTGAAGAACTTGTAGTAAGACTCCGGGTCCTCGATAGATCGGACCTCATCATCATCATTTACAAAATAGCTACTCTATGTCAGCGAGGCATCTTGAAGTAATCATGGGTAGCGAACCCAAGGCCGGCGAGATCTCTCGGAAAGGAGACATCCTTGGGGAGGCCCGACCAACTTCTGAAAAACATAGTATCAGGTTGGAATGGTCTTCTAAAAGGTGCGAGGCTCTATAAGTGTCAAGTTGGGGCTTTTCCAATATCTTCGGTAGATCGAAAGGGTTTGGGAGGAAGGAAATTGCATCTAGTAAGTGCTTGCGATTAAATACTCGGAGAAGTGTGAGAGGGGGTCATGGTGGCAGCTGCACGCAGCCGGCGGAGACTGCTCTAACACTGTAATATTCTGCATGAAACGATTGCAAAGTGTTTGAGCAAACAAGAGATCAAAATAGGAGTTTCTCCGTTCTCGCGTCTTCTTTGTGTTTATTCGACACTGTGTCTGCCTCATTTGATAGCAGCAGCTCTCCCATCACCAGCCTGGGCATATACAAACTAGGTAGGTAGGTATCTGCTATACTACGAACCCGGAAGCTTTTGCAAGACTCAAAAGTCTCCTAAAGCACCAACCATACTCCATATTCAACCGTGTTTCTATCATAGCAAAGATTGGGGTGGGATATCTGTGCGACGTATCCTAATTCAGAACCGGTGCTTCACCAAACGCCCTAATTAATGCATTTGCCATGCCCAAACGCCATGCCAAAATAGCATTTTCAAGAAATACAAATTCGAAAACAAACCCTCAAGCCAATCACTGATTGGGGCCAGAGTTATAACGACTACGAAAAGCCTGGCTGATGCTGAAGCGGCTTCCTGCGCCCCTGTTCATATGACTGGCCAATGCCTCCTCTAATGCAGACTGTGTAACTGAGGCGTCTAAGACTGTGTGGTGAGCAAACTACACCAAGCTGGCTGAGGAAAACAAGGCAACTTACCGTCAAGATCACTATAACTACTACCCATACTAGGCGTTCCGTCGCTACCTTCGCGTGAGTAACCCTTGCTTTGATTGCCCGGGCTACGTCCCGCCAGTTCTGCAGTTCGGCGTGGTGAGAGAGGTCCGGGCGTTCGCTGCTCCGTCGTTTTCTCTGACTTATCCGGATTTTGCACCATGGCCGCAGAGCTGGCTGACGAGTCTGATGTGTGAGATTGATGGATGGCGGACTTTCCGTGAGGCCTGTGATGCCTTTTGCCAGAGCTGCGCCCATCTCCCCTTAGCGTAGAGCCGAGGTCTTGTGCCGAGGTTTTGTTGGAAGGAGATGTATATGGTTGAAACGCAGGCTCTGATTCGTCATCGTCGTCATCCTCGTACTGTCCTCCATCAGGCTGCTGGAACCGAGGAGGTCGACGAATGATGCGAGATTGAGCGGGGCTAGACTCATCCTCTGACGATGTTGGTGAACTGTCCTCGGCTGGGCCTGGTGATGGGCTTCGTTCATCTGGCGCTGGTTCCGGTTGAGCTTCTCGATCGGGTGATCTGTGGGGGGCTGATGATATTGGTAAGGATGAAAGACGACGTCGCTCGCCGGTCCGCGAAGCAAACCCTGTTCCAGGTCGAGGGGAAGCTGAGCCTCCGGTCATATCTCTCAGGACTGTAGTATTCGTCGATGGATTCCGCGATACAACTGGTCGTATTGATACGTTGAGAGGAGTGCCAGTACCGCTTCCTGCCTCAGTGCGCGGCATGGGTGAGTCTTTTCGGATGGATAAGGCTGAATGTGTTCGTTGATGACCGGGTCCGGCAGAGTCGGCGCCTGGAATGGGCGATTGCACTGAGCCACGGACAGCGGCGGTAGCTTTTCGAACTTGAGCGCGGACCTGGGAAGCATGTCGTTCGGTAAGGTATGCTACTTGTTGGAGGAGGAAATCGACGGGAACTTCGAAGCGATCGGCGCTGCACCTCAGATGAGTATTGCCTGTATGATAATTGTGATAAGATCGACACCTACATTTCGTCCCCTTATCTAAGTCAGCACCAATAAATATACACGGATGTGGTGAATACTTACAATCTATCTGCTTCTTTGCAGCTCCGGAGAGGATCTTCCATAATGCTTCATCTTTGACGGAGTCCCAGTTTACCTGTCATGCTTCTGGTTAGCTCTGCCATGATTGCTCCGATGCGCGCAAGGGCATGGGCATGATGGCTTGTGATTGACTGGTTGGATCAAGAGCTTCGTACCGGTGGCGGATCGACGAAGTCACCACGGGGCATAGGGACCCGGACGAAAATAGTATATGTTGGCTCGGCCATGATGCCGCGCTGGCTATTCAAGAGGATGAGTAGATGAAGAAGGTTGAAAGAAGTAGGCAACGAGCCGAAGCTCTAAGTTCATTGAGAGCTGCTGCAGGGATTCCGCGATCGGCTTATCGATAAGTTAGCTGCCGTTTTAGCGTGGTTCAGTGGAGAGTGTGAAACAGCCGAGTAAGGTCCATACCTAAGGTAGATTTGATTCACGAATCCACTTGAAACTCAAGTTTGGTGTTCAAGGTCAGTTATACATACACTGACTGCAGTAAAAGTAATATTCCACATGACTTGACGTTTTTCGTGCAAGAAGAATTTGCGTGATGGACATCCTGCTCATGTGGCTGAATTATTTGTCTTTCAATTCATGTACATGGCATTTTAACCTTTACCTCTTCTACCAAGTTCATCCGATCGACTACTCAGATCTGCTTCCTTATTCGTCGTACTCATATCGTTGTCACACTTTGCGGGCTTCTGTAGATAGACGATCTACTATCGCTTACTCAAGTCCGCCTTTGAATCCAATAGATTAGGTCTTCTTTCATATGTCCTTCTAGTTATTATCTTCGTAGCATCCATCATAATACCAACATCTTTGTTTTCCAGATTTGTACCTGCGTTTGGGGTAACACAAGCAGCACCGAGCCGAAAAGGCTCTTGTATGTGTTGAAGCACTGAAAGTACCAGTAATCTTACCGCCAGGCTCTTGTAAACCTTGATTTGTGCTTGTGCCAATGACTGAGGGGATATGATATCAGTTGGCAAGACACGAACGAGGTTTCAGTTTGTTTTAGGGTAGCTTGAACTGATAAGCTCGATCTGAGCTCACATCTGACGACAAATTGGACAGCTACCTACTACCTATCTATAACTAGAGACATGGAATGGAGACTCCGGCTGCCACGGTAAGCGTGTTAAATGACACGAGCCTATATGACTTCTCAATATCCATACCCTTATCCGTGCTTTGAGATGAAAGGTCTCAGTTCGCGTTGACTAACCGAGTGCCGTAGACTACTTACTAGCTTGCCAACGTTACACTCATTGTTACCCTGTAACTGTATATGGATACACTAATAGACGACGGCAGTCTGATTACACCCAAACGGCACCTGATTTTCAGGTCGAAACACCCTACACGACTCAGAGAAGATGGCATTATCGATGCTTGACTCATGAAAGCCAACATCAAGAGCATGTCGTCAGGACCAACCCCCTCGACCTTACCCAAGGCGGAAAGGGCGCTAAACGTCTGGTATTGGATGCCCCGCGACTGCTGCCGGGCATGGAAGACACGACCCCGCCGAGCCGAACTGAACTGTCTTTGCCTCTCAGCAGGTACTTGGCTTCTATGGGAATCCATCCAAAAGTCGGAAAGCTTCCCACATTCAATCTAATCTTTCGCTAGCGGGTGCTTAACCACTTCTATGAAGCCCTCTTTCCGGCAGACTTACTCACATGCCTTTCTTTCGCTTACATCTTCCATCTCACTCACCATCGCTACAGCATCGAGCTATAAGGTAGCTTGGACAAGACCTCAAAGCTACAGCTCTTACATCATCATATCCATACGTTATCGCTATCGTGGGTAGAATAACCACACAGCCCTTGGCTATAAACAGCCCCGACCCTCCCCACCAAAGGCGTGCTTGGTTCCGAGTTACTTTTCCCGCAGCTTGACGACAGCAGCTGCAACAGCGTTGCAATCAGCTATACACCTCTCAAACCAGGTCAAGGCAGAAACATGGTAGCCTCAGAACTCACCGCGTCTGCTAGAGCTATGCGCTCCACGCCCGTCAGTGGTGATGAGTCAAGCTCGAGCTTACCAAAGCCCCTCGCGCCTTTGCGAAACCGCGCAGCTGTTAGTCAGAGCCCATACATCCGGGGCCAGGCTGAAAGTTTGGTTTCATGGCAGCTCTTAGACGACGAGGCAGTCGAGCGTTCGCGCAAGGAAAACAAGCTTATCTTCATGCATATAGGCTACAAGGCATGCCACTGTAAGTTGTGCGATGATTAGTTTCGAAGCGAATTCTATCTTGCGCCGTTTTGCTAACAGCCACAAGTTTGTCGACTCATGTCGATCGAGACCTTCTCTAACCCAGAGTCTGCCTCTGTATTGAATGAGTCTTTCATACCAGTCATCGTCGATCGAGAGGAGCGCCCCGACTTAGACGCCATCTACATGAATTACGTCCAAGCTGTCAGCAACGTTGGCGGATGGCCCTTGAATGTATTCCTTACACCCAATTTGGAGCCAGTCTTTGGTGGTACCTACTGGTTCGGGCCCGCAGGACGAAGGCATATCAGTGACGACAGCACCGAAGAAGTACTCGACTCTCTGACTATCTTTAAGAAAGTTCGTGATATTTGGATCGATCAGGAAGCCCGATGCCGAAAGGAGGCAACCGAGGTTGTTGGCCAGCTCAAGGAATTTGCGGCTGAGGGTACCTTGGGAACAAGGAGTATTTTGGCACCCTCAGCTTTAGGTCCGGCTGGATGGGGAGCACCAGCCCCGAGCCATGCAGGTGCTGCTAAGGAGAAGAGCACTGCAGTTTCAGAGGAGCTGGATTTGGATCAGCTGGAAGAGGCGTATACTCATATAGCCGGCACTTTTGATCCTGTTTTTGGTGGATTTGGCTTGGCACCGAAGTTCCTGACGCCGCCCAAGCTGGCATTTTTGCTGGGGCTCCTGAAGTCACCAGGCGCTGTTCAGGATGTTGTTGGAGAGGCCGAGTGCAAACATGCCACCGAAATTGCTTTGGATACAATGCGTCACATTCGTGATGGAGCGCTGCATGATCATATCGGAGGCACTGGGTTTTCGCGCTGCTCCGTTACAGCGGATTGGAGCATTCCTAACTTCGAGAAGCTTGTGACCGACAATGCGCAATTGCTCTCCCTATATATTGACGCGTGGAAGGTCAGCGGTGGAGGCGAAAAAGACGAGTTTCTGGACGTTATTCTTGAGCTTGTTGAGTATCTAACTTCGTCTCCGATTGTTCTGCCTGAGGGTGGTTTCGCTTCAAGTGAAGCCGCCGACTCCTATTATAGGCAAGGTGACAAGGAGAAGCGCGAGGGCGCCTATTATGTCTGGACGCGGCGAGAGTTTGATTCAGTCCTTGGTGAGATTGACAGCCACATGAGTCCTATTTTAGCGTCCTATTGGAATGTCAGTCAAGATGGAAACGTCGAGGAGGAAAACGACCCCAACGACGACTTTATTGACCAGAACATTCTCAGGGTTAAGAGCACGATCGAACAATTAAGCACCCAATTCAGCACGCCGGTGGAAAAGATCAAAGAGTACATTGAACAAGGGAGACAGGCTTTAAGAAAGAGAAGGGAACAGGAACGTGTGCGACCTGACCTGGATGACAAAATTGTTGTAGGCTGGAATGGCCTTGTGATATCAGCTCTTTCCAAGGCAGCATCGGCGCTGAAGACACTGAGGCCAGAACAAAGTTCCAGGTGTAGGGCTATCGCAGAGCAGGCGGCTGCATGCGTCAGAGAAAGGCTTTGGGATGGCAATGAGAGGATCCTATACAGGATATGGTCTGGAGGTCGTGGAAATACTGCATTTGCAGATGACTACGCTTATATGATCCAAGGTCTCCTGGATCTTCTCGAACTGACAGAAAATCAAGAATATCTGGAATTTGCTGACATTTTACAGCGTGAGTAATCGTAATCCCCCTCCGCATAAACACACCCCGCTGACCATGCCATCACAGAAACTCAAACCTCGTTGTTCTATGATGCAGATGGTGCCTTTTTCAGCACTCAAGCCAATAGCCCTTATACAGTCCTCCGCCTCAAGGACGGTATGGATACGTCATTACCATCGACCAACGCCGTCAGCGTGGCTAACCTGTTCCGCCTTGCGAATCTGCGTTCGAATGACGATTTGGCAGCCAAAGCCCGTCAGACGATAAATGCGTTTGAAGTCGAGGTGGTGCAACATCCTTGGCTCTTCCCTGGTTTACTCCAAGGTGTTGTCACGGCTAGATTGGGCGGAGAGACGTCGAGATGAAACGTTGAATATAAATAGCCCCGGATGGCGGTTCATATCGAAGCAGCTAAATACCTAGGAAATAAAGTGCACGTTGTTGGAATCGGCACAGTCATCCCAAGGCGTTTAAGGAACTGGCGATATGAGGGAAAGAGGAGTTCTGAACAGCGCATAGCATTTTGGGAACTAGTCGATGAGTGAAATTGAATGCAATTATAAATCTAGACTGTAAGGTCTTTGCTACACTCTGTAAATGCGCGCAAGATATTTTCAAATTTATCATTTCAGGGGTATCTAATCTACATCGGCCACCGGCCCCCTCCCCAAATACTGGTCCGTTACGCTCACTGAGCACAAAGGGTCGACAAATACAATATCTTGAAAAGAAAAGGGGATCGTCCATAATTCTTGGGGTGGGGCATCTGCTGCTCCTTTCTCAAGATCTAGACGCATCTCCAGTGCCCTTGCGGTTCATCAAACCAGTAAAGAAGCTTTGCAGTTGTTCGTTATCAAAGTCCTTGGCCATATTCGCAGCAGGTGTATCGGTCTCCTCCTCTTCGTTACTTGGGGAAGAGCTAAATGCATTACGATCCTGTTCATGTTAGTAACTTATTCGGAGTAGTAAAGTGGCTATGCCTTACCTTGAGACGCTGCAACATATCATCGGCATCGACTTGGATACCACCCATGTTGAACTGCACAGGTCCAATGTGCTCGCTGATGCTCGTCTCATCGCCAGTGTAGTCGATGTGACGAGTGCTGCGAACGATGGCATTGTCGCTGCCCTTCTCTGGCAACTTGGCCTTGAATACCTCGAGAATCTTGAGCTGCTTCTCAAGAAACTCCTGGGTGTCGTCACTCTCCACCGTGATCCACCTCTCGCCGTGCATGGCATTTTCAACAACTGCGAGACCACCACTATTAGGATCGCGGCACCATCCCTCGTACCGCGCAATCGCACTGTTTAGTTTCCTGATTTCTGCCTCTTTGTCGCTTATCTTGTCTGCATCATGAAAGGGCATAGAGTAGAGATCAGTACCGAGATCTTGAGACCATGTGTTCGAGACAGGCTCCGGGTCAAAAGAACCGCCAAGAACTCGAATCTTGCTCCACGAATCCCAGTTGGTTGGGACGACAATCTTGTCGCGGTCGATAACGTTGTTCTTTAGTGGGTGCCGCTTGAGAAGAGAGGTAATTCCAAGGGTTGAGTGAATGAGAGTGGGTAGCTGAGAAGGCGCATTTTGTGAAGTGTAAATGAGAGAGGCACCATCTAGAGATTGTTAGTTAGCATTAGACCAGAGGCTTGGAAACAGGCCAACGTACGTCTCAGCAAAATTGTTCGCAGATATTGTAATACTGTATCAAAGTCTGGCTCTTTCCAACCCTGACTCTTTTCAAGAAACTCCATTTTTTGAGCCTGTATGTGTTAGTATAGTTATCGTAGACCACAAGACATTCCTTACATTCTGGCACACTACGCAAAGTGGCAGCCCTAGAGGCTCCTCCCATTCTCCTGGCCCCAGAGGCAGTGCAATATCTCCATCGCCGCCGGTAGCCGTAGCTGAGGGTGTTCCATCCAAGTTAGTTGTTGCGCCTCCTCGACCTCTTTCTTTCCAAGTTGACATGACTTCCTCCATGATGGCATGTTGTTCTGCGTCGACCTTTTTGAGAACCTCTTGTATAACCTGAACCCATGTCCATATTTGTCGTAGCCATAGATGCGGCTGTGACCAGTCGAGAAGAATGATAAGAGAGGTATTGGGGATCGTTTCAGGGGTAAGGAGGGGCGCAACGAGGGATGCGAATTCGGCGGAAGGTTGGGAGAGGAAGTAGAGCGAAACTCGTGCCAGAGTATCTAAATCTATTAGTACATCATTCTGAGGCTGATTTGGCGTTGATGCACGAACCGTCTTGGTCGGTGTCGAGAACGTCGTAGTATGTATAGCCCAGCGCAAAGTTGTTCGCAATCGGCGGTATCTTAAGCCGGTCCGCATTACGTTTTGGCTCGGAGCTGGAGAGCGATTCGAGGAACTCTCTTTGGTTCTCGGGAGTGCCACCTGAGGTTCAGAGGCTCATGATCAGCTACCTAGCTCTTCAACAGAGCTGTCTAGTTACGACATACCTAGCACAATGAGGTTCTTTTCCGGTAGTCGTTTGCCGCTGGCGACAGACTCTAGCATAGACGTCCAAAGATCCTTCTTTTGCTCGCCATCGCGGCCTTCGGAGTCTCCTGAGCCCGTTGTATAGATCGATACTCTGTTGGTGTTGGCCGCCATGATCCCGGTTGTTGGCTCACCGAGCTCGCTGGTCAACAAACTGTCGTATAAGATCGCAGTGCGT
The DNA here is from genome assembly GCA_013183765.1 of Fusarium xylarioides. NCBI lineage: Eukaryota > Fungi > Ascomycota > Sordariomycetes > Hypocreales > Nectriaceae > Fusarium > Fusarium xylarioides. The sequence goes on along the minus strand of SRZU01000041.1, from coordinate 5,341 downwards.
TAGGTCATGAGTATATCTCCTGTGGCGAAAGAGGGAAGATATTGTCGGCAAGTCTGCCTCAGATTGACGTCTAAGTAGAGGGACAGTACGCGTTTTGGTGTTGATTCGATAATGCTAAAGGAGATTTAAGGTTGTCGTAGGGGCATCTTCGCTCTGCGTACAGCAACGACAGCAGGGAAGATGATGCAAGCTCTCGGCTCGATCGTGAGTATACCAATCGTCGATAATCGGTTCAAAAAAGTCGCTTCAACTCCCTGGGTAGTTCGTGGTACGTAGATATCGTCGACCGCTGTCTTTCATCAAAGATGAACGTGGCCAGGGTCACCACGTACCAATTCCAATCGGTAGACTATGGATGGATTGGCACTTGGATAACACCCCGTCATTTTAGCGTTCGGTCTGGAAATTGTCCCGCTAAAAAGAGCTACGCGCTGCAGCTCTTGCAGCTTTAGCGCACGGACTCCCTAAAGCTTTAGTGGACGTACGTCTCATATTCTGGGCTGACAATAAATGCGACTTCTTTACTCTGTACCATATAAATTTTGCGACGTTTACAAGGCTGCGCAAGAAGAAGCGCAAGAAGAAGCGCAAGACACACCATGAATAAAATACGCGCAATCCAGGCGCTGAATAAGAAAGAGATAGAAAACGGAATGTGAGTACTTGGTTTCCTCTCCAGCATTTCCAGAATCCCTGCTAACAGATGTGCTCAGTACTCCAGAAGCTTCCTGGCATACAGACTATCGAGACACTGCCTACGTCTACTTTGGCGGTCTTCCTTACGAATTATCCGAAGGCGATGTAATAGCGATTTTCTCACAATTTGGGGAGCCTGTATTCTTAAAGCTGGCTCGCGATAAAGAGACTGGCAAGTCGAAGGGCTTTGGTTGGCTCAAGTATGAGGACCAGAGAAGTACCGACTTAGCGGTTGACAACCTTGGCGGAGCGGATATTGGTGGTCGTCTGATCAGTGTCGACCATGCGCGATACAAAGCGCGGGATGATGAAGACCCCGAAGAGTTCAAGGTCGGCTGGGAGGACATGCTCAGGCGAGAGGGACAAGCGCCGCCAGAAGACGAGAGTAGCGAGGAGGAAGTGAAGCGGCCGATGCTACCAGAAGAGCGAGAACTTGCGCTGTTAATGCAGGACCATGACGACGACGACCCAATGAAGGGCTTCTTGATCGAAGAGAAGAAGAAGGAAGTTGAAGAGGCGCGGCGCAAAGCAGAAAAGAGGGATCGAAAACACAAACACAGACATCACCGGTCACATAGGTCAAGGAGGGACGGAAGCGAAGAAGACCGCCACCGTAGATCAAAACGAGACGAGACTCCCGAAGGCAAAGAGGACCGACATCGTGATAAGGATTCCCGACGACACAGAGATGACGACCAAGACCGAGAAAGGAGACGCGATAGGGACAGAGATAGGCGAAGGGAGAGAAAAGAAGACGATGAAGACCGTCATCGCGACCGAGATCGGAGGAGAGACCGCGATCGAGAGCACAGAAGGTATAGGGACGACGCCCATGACGAGTCACGGCACAAACGACGCAGGGAAGAAGACCAGGAGGAGAAAACATCGACGAGAAGGAGTAGAAGTCGATCGCCACGACGGCGCGACGATTAAAGCACATTATACTGTAAAACAATATTTCACTTGGTCCAAAGTAGCTCTACTTATCCTGAACCCCTCAAACGCCCGTCCCAAGTTTGCCCAGCATTAAGAGTCGTATCCCTTGTGATCATTAGCTTGCCTTGTAGCGTGGCCTCGCTTGGCTCATGTGTTGCCCAAATAGCGCTTCCAGCCTTCCCTTACGCTGTGTCGCTTTCCATCTTCGCCGTCAACAATAATGAACTTCTCCCATCGTGCATCATGCCCAGCACCTATAACAACAAGACTATCATCTCCGATCCAGCCAATAACGCCCTTTGGTGGCCGTGATGTTCCTAGAACTGTGCTCTCTGAGAAAGAAATACCCCCTATAGCGGCTTCATCACCAGCCTCAAACGGTGCTGAGCTGAAAGAGTAGACATCAGAAAAGACTCGAGGCATCAGTGGAATCTTGCTGAGGATACCCCACTTCCCCGTCCCGTCGCCTGGGTCTGATCCAGAAGTGCCGAGCTGTTGACTTCGGCTCATTCCTGGCTTTCGTGGATGCGGTACGTCGAAGATGTGAAGGGTGGACTTGTCAGAGGTACAGGCAAGCATCGTTCCGCAAGGTGAGAAGGCAAGAGAAAAGATAGTCGCAGGATCGATGCCACGCCGAAGTTCAGCAAGTCTTGCACAATTGCTTGTAGCGTAAACACGGATTAGTGTACCTGTTTCGCTTGCACTGGCTAGAAGTTCGCCATCTGGGCTTAATGCAATGGCCTTGAGGGCTGAAGAGTGGGCCGGGATGATGCTGACATTCCCAGTCGCCAACTCGATGAGTTGTATCTGTCCAGCAGTTCGGCCGGGGAAGGCAAGCTTCTTCTCAGAAAGACAGCAAAGGCCGAGGAGATTGTCTGCAGTTTCGTAGACGTGCAGTAAATCCGGAGGTTTGGCGAATGAGTAGACACGCACGCTATTCTGTAGGACAACAGCGATGCGCTCCCTGCCCAGTTGAACGCCACGAATCGCCGTCAATGCTGTGATTTCCAAGGCAACTTTACCCTTCATATCGTCCCATATTATAGCCTATTTCCGGTGAGCAAAGAGCTCGACAGTTGACCATGCAGCCATGATAGCTTACCTTGTTCATGGCAAACTTGGGTGACCTGCCGCCACCAACAAGAGCAAGGTAGTTGGTTGTTCCCATCATCTGAACGAGGCCGATGCCAGCGTTGAAATCTGTGAGGCTGTGAGTATGTGCATGCATAAGCCTCATACGACCAACATACCTCTCGAAGCCTTGAGAAGGCATGACTTTGTATGGAAAACTGAGGTAAGTAAGTGTTAGTGAAGGGAAGTACATAGGATTGTAGAAGTTGACTTACTGCAGATACCTGAGCCTAGGCCTACAGAAAAGCAACTTGCATCGTTATTGAAAGACACTGACAGTACAGCTTCAGTGCTTGAAGCCTCGATCGGTGGCCGTACGTTCATCGTGAATGAGTTGATATGTACAAGTTCAGTCTAGGCCTACAGTACGGGATCTAGTGTTTCCGGTGCCAGAGCTGAGAGGGGTAAGTCAAAGCTGAGGTGAACGCGATGTTGTTGATGATGATGTCGAGAAACAAGTTTCGAGCAATAATGATTGGCCGATGAAGTTTATCAGGGAATGTTACCATGAAATGAATAACATCTCGAAGGCTCCGAAACCTTATGTGCTTATTATGTAGGTTTATTTGATGTCGCTTATAGATCCACCACTGATGAGTAGAGCCTGTACCTGCGTGACGGAAGCTTGATTTAGACTGCGGAGAGGCTTTATGAGAAACAAGACTGTGTTATAAATCTATGAATGAACAGGAAATTCCATAATAACAACGGCAATAACGTGTCTTATACCCAAAAGCTGGAGCATAGACAAAAAGGGAGCGTTTGATGTGAAGGAGCTCTTGTTTGTCTACTACGACATGTCTCATCCACTGGACAACTCGAACCGCGTCACGGTATCTAACAGCCACAGTCCTCACACTCAGCCACTGATACCAACAATGTATTGTGGCGCAACTTAGGACTTGACTTTAAGTTAAGGGAGGAAATTAAAGCATGTATTCGTATTCAGGAAACTTGCTAATTAGATCGTAAAACATCCAAATTTAATCTGAAGTATTCAGGATGAAAGTCCTAAGTCTTTTTACCATTGCCGAGAGATTCGAAGACAGAATAACGATATCACGTGATGAAACAAAAGAATGAGCTCTGATAGAAGCAAGCGCCACAGCAATGGAAGGCTCGTTGAGGGTCCGCTAGTGGTCCCTTGGGCGGGAAGGCGGTCTGGCTTTACGGAGGAAGCGGTTAAAAGTTTTGTCTCGACCCCCGGCTTGTGATAAGGGTAGTGACAAGGGTCCCTAGTAAAGTTAGAAAAAGCAAAAAGTCAGTATAATAATTCCTAACCTATAAAGCCTCTATAACCCCTCTATAAGCTATTAACTGATTTTTTGAAGTTTCTGATAATCTGGCAGGTCCTTGGATTATAGCCTTAAATATAGATATTACAACTTAAGCTTTTATTATTACCCTTAAGGCGCTATGCAGCAGAAAGCCTTCTCCTAAAGTAGCAGAAATTATAAGACTTTTAATCTATTAAGTTAACTAAATATATACTTATGTAATTAAGTATAGGTTTAACCTTAATCTTAGATTACTAATTCTTAAAGATAAATATCTTAAAGATTACCTGCAATTAGAGCAGCTAATAAAGGTAATAGAGGAAAATAAAGAGCTTATATTTATAAAGATATAGTATAACTACTATAGAATAGAAAAAACCTATATTAATATTACTAGTAAGCTTAGTAAGGTAGAAATAGAGATCTCTGCATTAACTATCTATTAGATACTTATTTCTTTAGGATTTTAAAAGATAAAGTTAATAAGGAAACTAGGCTTAATAAAGTTAATAAAAGCTAATTATCTTACTTAGTATATTACCTACTATAACTAGACCCTAGAGGACTGGAAGTTAGTGATTTAGTTAGATAAAACTGCTATAATTCTCTTACATTAGCAAGGAGGCTATTAGATTTAGCAGAGAGCAAGTAAGCGGTTTCTTTACAGCTGCATTTAAGAGCAGTAGAAAGGTATAATAGAGTTTATATTTTAGGGCTGCTTTTCCTATAATAAAAAAGGTCCTTATTATTGCTAGGTTCTAGAGATTAAGAAGGAAAAGGCAGATTTTAAACTTATTATTAAGGAGCTTAACTGTAAGCTTAAGCTAGAGAAGAAAGTAGAATAGGAGCTTATAATAGAGATAAGAAGAGTAGGTCTAAGAAATCTGCTAGGCAAGAAGCCTAAATAGAAATAGAATAAGAAGAATAGGAAGCTTATAAGGAAAGAAGAAAAAGGAGGTATTAACTGGTAGTAATATTAGTAGAAGATTCCTATTGTAAAATTGCTTCCTTTTGCATAGCTGTGTGAAGAAGAGAGACCTGGTATAGTTATTCAGGAAGATAAGGCACCAGTATATAACCATTACACACAGCAGCGGGTTTTTGACCTTGCTAGTGTACAGTAACTTCTTTAGTGTGGAAATAGCCCTGATTTAAATATAATTGAACTAGCCTAGGGCGTGATCGGCAAGCCCGGTGAAATCTGCCGGGCAGTCAATTTCTGCAGAAAAAGTGGCAAAAGGAGGGGCGGCTGACTGACCTTTCCATATTCGGTGCCGTTTTCTCACCGTAATCTCTGTAAA